>JAAAKQ030099752.1:14302-29485 GCA_010016005.3 Zanna intricata
ATATATATATATATATATATATATAAAAGCTATAAGAAAGAAAACAATTACCTTTCTTCTATTCTGAATTGAAAAACTTTTGATACTTTTATAAGAACTTTACCTGTATATGAACATTGATAAAGATTTAGTAAAAACAAGTTTTGAAAAGTCTTTATTGTTCTAATAACAAAAAAGTTAAAAGACATTATTTTATATCTTTTAATTTATCATACTTTCGTTATAACTTAAAATCAAAAATAAGTTTTTTGAATTAAAGTTTAATATAAATTATAATAATGGATTAAGATTGCAGTCCTTTAGATTTATTAAAATTAAAATCCATATCTTTCAGATTTCGATACAAAAATGCGAACAAATCGCTTAAATCATTGAAACATCAGAAATATCTCATTGATATTATATCTCAACACAATAAAACGAGAATTTGCCAAAACATCTTGGCTTCAATCAGTACAAAAAATACTTAAAGACAATACGGGTTATTCTAAACATGACTATGGATTACACAATCATACACATAGACTACTAGTTGATAATTACGCAAATTATCTACATATATATACACAGATCCGTTGAAATCCAAAAAAAGGCACATGCTGCGCTGTAGAGAGATTCATTTTTTATTCACAGTAAAATATTATACATAAAATTGTATGTTGGTAGTTAGTAAAAAAAAAAAAGTAATCTTTAAAGTCAATTTTTACTTCCTTGCACGAAGTAATGAAAGTATTTTGATATATTGTGATTCAGCGTATCACAATCGCTGAATCCATTTTGGCTATTTTCGGCGTGACATATGTACGTACGACGTACATACAGATTGTCACGCATAATTCAAAAACGATTAGCCGTAGAATGTTGAAATTTTGGATTTAGGACTTTTACAACATCTAGTTGTTGTGCATCTCCCCTTTTGATTGCAATTGACTGAACCAAAAATCTTCAAAAGAATGCCATATTCTAAACTTTTGGATTTTGGACGTTTTCTTAACTGCAATAATAGACCCTTTTTGAGATATTTTCAACGATATTATAAGTGGTATTTATTTTTTGTTTGGTTCTAGGCACATTAGTTTGAATCAGACTTTTTTTAAAATTTAAATATATTGATTTATAACTATTAACTTCTGATTGTAATAAGATTTATACGATAGATAATACAAAAATAAAAAAAATAAATAAAAAATATCAGAAGTTATTAATAAAATAAAATTTTATGTACTTTTCTTTAAAAAAAAATATGTATATGAAATTTAATAGCGTACCAGGAAGTCATGTAGGGTCCACATCAGATATTTCACATAAAACTCTGTTATGATAAAAAACTATTTTAAAAAATAAAATCATTTTAACTATTATATATTCCATATTTGTTTAGAGATTATAATTATTTTTATTTTCCAGGATAGTTTTATGCAAACCTGTTCTGATATCAAAATATAATTACCAAAAAGAATAACTTCTGTAATTATTTTACAGACTTACAGAAAGAAATACTTTCTGTAATTATTTTTCCTTCATTAGTACACTCCAAAATCATTTTTAGAATTCTACTGTTATTCATGATTTTAAGGTAACCTCTCCACTTATTGTAATAGTTGTCAATTTTTTTCATCAATACCAATACTTATATTTAATCATTCCTAAAATCTTCCTTTCCGTACAATTTTTTTTTTTTTTTTTTTGTAATATAACAATATTTAAATAACTTAAAAATAATTTTATCGTATCAAAAAATTATTAATTATTCATCCCAGTTACAGAAGTAGAGCTCCATGAAACCTGGTACAGAAAATAATTTTTATTTAATGTATGGGTTTCATTAGTATTTAGAAGATATCAAATTTTTGCAAAACAGTTCTTTTAAATGACGTTAAAAAGGAGAAGACATTAAATTGACCCACATGTTTTTTTTTAAATTTTTTTATTTATATATGTGTACATTTTTTATTTATTTATTTTTTGATAATTAATTCATTGTATTCGCCATATAAGCATTCGAATCAAACTTATTTTATGAAAATATAAAATGGAAATTTTGTAAAGTATGAAAAATGCCTTACAGGTATTTGAATATGAGAGCTCCGGATGAAAGGCTGAGACGCTACAGTTTATTTTTTATTAATGTATATTTATATTTTACTCTTTAATAAATGGAGAAATTTTGATGGTTAGTCGTTTATTTTTTAGAGAAAATTTGACTGGTTACCTTATTTTATTGAAAATTGGTTATTATCTTTCAAAAAAATTTTTTGTTTGTTTTTGATTTGATTAATATTAAAAAGGGTTTATTAATTACAACTTAATTGTTGAAAAATTACCATTTTTATGTATTATTTGATTATGTTATTTATTAAATTTAATCTCAAAATAACTGTGCTTAAAATAATGTATTTTTTGTACATTTATTATATCGGACAAATTTTAAAAAAATTCGTATCAAATTCCTAAACTTTTAAAAATAATCTTTAAAATTATAAACTGCCAATTTGATTTAGTTAACCATTTAATGAAAAAAAAAAAAAAAAAAAAAACCGATTCAAATCAACAAATCGGGCAAAATATATTAGTGGTAGATTTGTTATTATTATTCCTAATATGTAAATTTCAATTCAATCTGTTCAACTAGTAAACAATAAGTAACCCCCTCCCTATGATCCAAATATGATATGAAGATAATATGTATGACAAGTAAACAAGTTGTAGTCTTTTACAGAATCAAGCCAACCATTCCTGACAAGTAAGGTTATTTTGAACCCCATAACCAAAGTACACAACTTTCCATTTAGCATTCAAATTCGTAAATAAAAGTAACTAAATTTTATTAGGATTTGAACCTCAGAAAAAATGTTGAATGTACACATTTGGAAGTAATTAATAAAATAGAAAAAAATATTTTCTTGATATATGATCACATAATCATATACTAGCCTAGGAACCTAATAATGAGGGTTTGAACCTCAGAACCTTAAACATACATATTTGGAAATAATCAGTAATATAGAAAAAAATATTTTCTTTACATCTATGACTGCATTTATCATATATTAGCCTAGGAATCTAGTAGTGATACTTGGGATCAGGCTTCTGTTATTGAGTTGTGCATCATCTAAGTATTTATGACTATAATAATTTATGTTTGAGGTATTATTTTTTCTTATGTTACTTTTTATTTTACCTTGTGATTATATTCATATTAGTGAACTCTTACCAATGCTAGTGCTTGTTTGTCTAGACTTTATCATTGCATATGATATCTTTGATTTATTATATTGTAATTTTTAGAATGTATACAATTAAGAAATTTCAAGGAAAATCTTTTCCACTTGTTTAATATGATGAAATTTACTTATTTACCTTCGAAACAGATTGTAAATGTAATTTGAGATACACAAATTGTCTAATCTGGCTGAGAGAAGTCATCCTTATACGAGCAAAGGAACAAACTTTGTAGATTTTTATATTCTGAACCAGGGTAATTCATACACATAATCGGATTTCAGTCTAGTATTAATATTTTGGCAAGATCACAAATAGGAAGAGAAACTTCGAGGATTAGTAGATACGTGAATCTAAGTCAGAATTTTGTCAAAGACTTTAAGAGAAACGTATAAGCTTGGCTCAAAATCAAGTTCAATTGTCGAGAAATGTATTAGATCTAAATCAGCTTTTGTTTATAACTCTGAAAAAGATTATAAAAATTTGAAAGATATTTAAATAGCTAACTTGAATAAAATATGTGACCATTTAATGCAAAAAAAATTTTAAGAATAAAAACTTCTGAACTTTCCTGTTCTGGGGTAAAAGTAGTTTGAAACCAACTTCAATATCTTCCTGATTTCATAGAAAATTCAATTTTGGAGACACATCCTTTCTCTAAATATTTTATTTTATCCGCTAAGTTGTGAATAGAGATAAATGAAAGCAGCATAATTATATATAAAAAAAAATTACAATCATAATAATTACTAAAAAACTAAGTTCTAATTTTTTAAGTTCTATACGCATATAGCGTGGGCAAAGCCACGATGCGGATGTGGCTTTTTATATTTAAAAATTAAAGGTGACCAACAAAGTGTAATTCATGATTTCAAAAATCTTTATACATTAATAGAAAAATGAGAAATGTCCCTTCTAGACAAAAAAATAATGATATGTGTGTGGCGCGCGCGGGTGCGTAAATCTTTATCAAAGATTCGCTGATTGATTAGTGTACAATAAAACATTCATACACTATAATATCCAAGATAAAGTTTTCTAAAAGTGAAAAAAATTTCTTTTTTTGAAAATTTAAATAGTATTTTTAGCCGACAGTTTAAGAAAATAGCCTAAAGCATTATAGTGTTATTTAATAACAGTTGAATTATTGTATAATTTAGGATAAATAGATTTTAATGTATAACTAGTTATTAGACTGGTTTACATTTCATTCTATGTTGTGCAAGGATAAAATGATATATTAAATGAGGTAGAAAGAGAAAGGGACAGTATTATTTAACGGAATAAGTGAGTGAATGAGTGAGATGGAGAATATAAAAGACAAAGTGAGGTTAAGGCAGAAACAATACGGTTTCGACCACAACAGCACGGTCGGTAATTAGAGCCGCAATTCGTCTCAATTATCCGGCCATCTTTGATCTAGAAACTTTCATGTCTTAGCAGTGTGTGCTACGTCTTTAACTCCTTTACTGTTTGCTTCTACCTCACAATCCACTTCTTTCTCGTTCCTCTTCTTACCAGTCAGTCGGCGAGCAGCTGCGGTTGTCCGTTTCCTCATAATCAGATTAGGTCCATCGTTCCGTACTTCTCTTTATCCCCACTACAACATCTTACAAACTCCTTCTTTAGAATCACTCCTATTTCACCCTTTCTATTACACTCTGCTTAATTCTCAAGTCTTTCACATAGTTCTCTCTCTCTTGACTTATATTCAATTGTTTCTAACCCTTCCTTCCATTTCTCTTTGGTTCCTACTTTACTTTGTAAAGCTTTACTGGTCTCTTATTCGTAAACCATTCAACCCTTATGTACAATTTATAGTAATTGATTATTTAATCGATAAAGGGTAATAAAAATAGTCACTAAAATAATGATTTAATTATTAAATAATTACCATTTTTCCCTTCTGTTAAATAGATTCATGAACTTATTTGTTAGGCTATTTAATAGTTAACAATTAGAGGGAATATAAAACTTTTCATCCCAAGTGTTATGTATTAACTTCATACAATTTATTACATAATTACGTAATTTATGTGACTCTAGCTATTAATGATGTTTAAGCGACATTTTCATTAATTAGAAAATTATATAGCACGGTTTATACACAATAAAATAAAAAAATAAATAAATACTTAGATTAAAATTGTTCAAAATCTATTCTTTTCATAATTCTGATATTAAAGTGTATTTAGACGACTATTATAAACTTAAATTTTACCTATCACATTAATATAGTACATAAAACTTCAAATTTTACGAAAAATATTCTGATTTTGTAATAAATTTGAAAGCAAGATTACGCACCGAATACGGTTTACTTAAAAATTTTAAACTTAGATGATCATTTTGATATTAAACAATCGTCAGTAAAAAATTGTATAAAAACTAAAAAGAATCTATAAACAATATTAATTGAAAATATAAACCGTTGAACAAAGTGGCCGTCTAGGTTTACAGTAAATAAAGTTTATGCTAAACTATTTTTGGAGTATACTCATGCTTATCAAGTTATTTCAATAACTGAATAAATATTTGTGTATTTATATTTAATTTGACAAATGAATTATAAATTAATTTCATGAATGGTGTTTTTAAATTAAAAAAAAAAAAATCAAGTTAATATGAGGTAAAAATTAGTTTATTTATTTTTATTATAAATTTTGTTAACTGAAATCCATAAGCCCAATTTCATCAAATATTCTGATCTTCATATTAAATTAATAAGTATTCATTGATTTTGATTGTATATCAGATGACGTAAAAAATATGTATCTTTGGTCTAACCCTGAGCTTACATCTCAATTAATTTTCAACCGATTTTTACACTTAAGGTATCATGTTGTTTAAAGTATAAAAGGCTTACCGTTTAATTTAATAAAACATAATTCTGTACAGTTAATGTTTACTAAGTTACTAATGATCAAAAAATTCAAATTCCATAGTTTTAGAATTTTTAAAGTTAAAATTTTCAAACTTATATGTTTTATAAAAGATGTTGGGTTTCATTTACCTTATTATACAAATTTTTTCTGAAAAAAGTACAATATAGTTTATAAAAAAAAAAACGAGATAAGAATTTGTCCACATGAATTCTTTGTTTAGTTTCATGATGTCTTTAACAATTTCTTAAATTTTGTCAACGCCTAATTTTTCCAAGGTCACTCTGATTATGCGAATACATTACAAAAGGTTTTTCTCTGGTTCATTTTTAGATTATTAGATACACAAGCTTTTAAACATCAAGAAAACCGATTTTTTTGTTATTTTATTTTGTTTGAAAAGGAAGCAAGTCATTCTTATTTAAATATTACAAAAACTGAAAAAATTAGAAGTGGTATAATTTTTTTTTTAAATGTTAAACAAAATTAAGTTGTTATTTTAAATAGCTGGATAAGTAGCATCTCGACATTTCGTTCGGAGGTCCCAGAATCGAATCCGGTATGCTATCAATTCTTTTCATATACTACCAGTTACCAGCGGGCTGGAAATTGGTAGTAATGAAAATAGTATTATGGTCATCCAGCGGGCTGGATGACCAAAAATGTTGACGCCCTTTTTCTTGTGCTACTGTTTATTGTTAAATACCTAAACCATTTATAAAAAGAAACCAGAAACGTTCAACTTGCAGCTTGCAGAGCATTATAATGAAAACCACCCTTCTAACTTGTCTCTCTCAAATTTTTTCGACGTAACTCAAGAATACTTAAACCAATCTTCATCAAATATTCAGATGTACAATTTTATATATATATATATACATAAGACCTCAATTTAAGTAAAATGTATTTTCATACTCCTCATACCTCAAAACGCAAAGAAAGCTCATTTTCACTCCTTCCCTCTCTCACCATGCTATTGAAAGTAATACCGTACTTTTCTTCAAAAAGTAGGTTTTTGACTAACTTATTCATTTTTAGTTGACAAAATTAGTTTTAATTCAACAAGATTATTTCTAATTTTTAATTTTTTCATTAAATATTGTAATTTTTTAAATCCTCTAAAAATATAGTTAATAGTAATATTAGGTGCTAAATTTAAATAAACTACGGGGTTGATCTAGCGATAAACTCGTAGTCGTAAATCAGATGATTTCGAGTTCAAAGGTTTCTGGTTCAAATCCTAATATAGGTAGTTGTTTTTTTATTCAGATTTGAATACTAGAAAACCCAACAGCTAAAGAAAGACGATATCCTTCTTTAGCGGTTGGATTTTAATTACTACACATCTCAGGAATGGTCGGCCTGAGTTTATTCAACATTACACATTTACCGGTACAGTTGCATAATACTGATAAGTCGCTACATATGATAAAAAAGTAATTGTCAATAGGTGGTATAATAGGTATTATTACAAATAAAAAAAAATAATTTTTTTCTATAAAAATACTAGTGCTAGAGTAAGATTAATGATTCCAAATTAAATTACTTCTATTTTGTCAGTTACGCATTGTGAAAACGGAAAAGGAAATGCAATTTAAAGTGGGAGAAAAAACTGTTAGGAACATTTTCTTTTGTTGACTATTTTTTATGGCCTTGATAACAACAGAGAGGGGTTCCATAGAAAAAAAAGGAGAAAAGAAAGAAAGAGAAAAAAGAGAGAAATAAAGAAAGGAAAAGGGAAAGAATTCTGGGACAAAAGTGTCTTTGCTGCAAACAAGGTTCTTTATAAATGAAAGATTGCTGCTTTCAGATAAGCCGAAACGTCTGAAGGCAGTCACCTATAAGGAAGTACGTGTATATACGCGTGTATATGTATATATATATATATATATAGGGTTTTGTTACAATACTTCAACGAAGAGGGGTTATGCTACTACGACTGCTTCTGAATTCTTAGTCTACGTCGTGAAGCGAGAGACATTTCGTAGTAGTTGTTATACCGTTGAGGGGGTTAAGGCAATGATTCGAAACGGGGGGGAGTTATAGGGGGGTTGAAGTGAAAGTGTCAGAGTGGGGGGTTTTAGTACTCTATGGGAGAATGAATACTTCTTTGAATGGGTCTCTATTGGCTGTTTTTGGGGTGCTCTGTACAGGCATGCTCGCTTTTAAATTAATTAATGCTACCCTTGCATAGCAAACTTTGGTTTCTATTTAACTATTTCTCAATAAGTGACTGAAGATGAAAAAAAGAATAACAAAGTTTGTAGTACTAATAATAATAATACTATTCAAATGAACTCATTATCATTAACATTTCTTATCCTTGTAAGAAGTTTAAAAACGTCTTTATTAAAAGATCATTCACTAATTTGAAAAGTCCACTAAAGCTCATTTAAATTTAAAACTTTTTTACTGAATTAAGAAGTAAATAATCAAGTTTATCTTCTGAAAAAAGTGGAAATCTATTTCTTCTTCCTGTCTTCCGTTATATTGTGTTATGTGCTATTGTTCTGTTTGCTTCTTTTATTTTATCTTCAAACATTAACAAATAAATTAAAACCGTAGATAATTGTAATTACTTTATTTAAAATATAAAATATAAGTAGATTTTACTCATCGTAACAATATTTCTTTTTCCAATTCTTACAGTAGTTCTCTTGGTTATCAGTAATTTTCAGTGTGATTTAATGTAAATAACTAGTTTAAAATAGTACGTTTTATAAAAAACGAATATTGACATCAAAGGCATAATGTGAAAAAATATATATTTATAATAAATGAATATTTTCATTAGTATGAGTTAATTTTATTTATTTAATATTTACTGGTATTTTAATATTTATATAAAATTTTAGATTTTTCTACAGTGTAATTATAAAGAATTTAACAAATTTTTAGGACAAGTTCTACTGGTGAAAATAAAGAAAAAAAATTAATAAAATTATAAGATCGGAAATTCTTCGTTAGCAAGTGTCGGCCGGCAAGAAAATTTCAACTGATTTCTGCAAGTTCAGTAAAATTAAGCTACTGTAATTCTTTGAACCCAACTTAAGGGGTAAGTTTAGAGATTTTTCATAAAATCTGACTTGAATAACTGGAAAAAAGAATAGGTCTCACAACTGTTTTTTAATAGCTTTTGAGAAATCTGAAGTAGAAAACAAAAGAATAGAATCTAAAAATACATTATTTTATTTTTGGCGTAAAATACCTTTGTTAAATAGGTAATATACATGTAAAAGTTTTAAATAAAACTTCTGAGAATCCGATTCTGATTAAGATGTATGATTAAAATCTACAGAAACTACATGCAAACATAACATATAAAAAGTGACAGATTTTGAAACGTTTCACGAACATATCGTTAACAGTGTGGTATGTTCGACAGATTTTGGAAACTTTGAAATTCTTTATATCAGATTTCAGTTTTAGGGCCAATGTTTTTTTTTTTCATTTTTCAGGTAAGATTTTATAAAAATCTCTAAATTTACTTCTTAATTTGGTTTCCAAGAATTACAGTCTGGCTTAATTTTACCGAAGGCGCAGAAATTAGGGGGAAATCTATGGCCATCTGACACTCTCTAATTAAGCGTTTTCGAACTAATACTCTTATAAACTTTTTATTATTTGTTCTGAAATTTTTTTCACATTCTTTGAGAATCATTCTTTATACTGATTTAAAAAAATATTTTTCTTGTAACACAATAAGTTTACCATAATACATTAATGACGTATTGTTAGTACAATACATTTGAAATGTATTATAATTATAAAAAAGGTTTTTGATGAATTATTCGTTAAGCAGAACTGATGAATTATTAGAAAAGCAAATAATAGATAAGAGAATCTAATAAGTAGAAAAATAATAGTGGGAAAAAAATTAGATAAAGGGCACAGAAAAGATTTATGAAGTGGTAAAAATTTTAATTGATACACTTTATGAACATGTTAATAAAACGGTTCTTCAACATTATTAGTTTAAAAGATTAGAAAGTATTTAGTAGAAATCAATTTTTTTTTTAGAAATTAAAGAGGTTTGGCTAAATAAAAGAGATAAGAAATAAATTATTAAAATTATTTAGAACAACAAAAATTACATACCCGAAACATGAATTTGTTCCTCGGCACCATATTAAATGGGTTGTTATTTAACCTAATGAGAAAATTAGAAGAATTGAACTGCAAAATAGTTTCAGTAAAATAAAATAAAGAAATAAATAAAAATGAGTTATTGAATAATAAAATTAAAATATTGAATAAAGTATTTAAACAAAAGAGGCTGTATAGTACTCGTATAAATTTTATTAATTTTTAATAGAACTAGCTATAACATAGCACATTAGTAATTAAAGATTCCTACAGCGGACGGATTGAAGGGGAACCGCGTCAGGAAGAGAACGGAAATATTTTACTGATTTTCCAAGGAATAACCCGAATTAGAAATATTATATCGCAATCCCATAAGGGATGACACCCTCCACCATTTCCTTCATACCTAACTCTCATGGGCTTTACCGGTCGTTTTCAAAACCTCGGAATATGACATATTTCAGTTCTCAGCCAGGATGCGACCGATGCAATGGCACAAATGAAATTTCCATAGGTGTACTACTACTTCCGGAGAACTCAAACAAAATACATCAACCAAGTCTTAAACAAGACTGAATGGACTAAACTATAATGACAACAAAGGAACTGAACTATCTACCCAAATAGGTGTAAGTGAGCTCAATTCACAACGAAAAAACAAAAACACGAACACCGCAATAACACTAAAACAAAATAAAATCAAACCAAACATATCTGAAAACAGAACAATAAATAAAGTAAAATTAAGGGAAAAATTCAAGCGCGGGTCTATATTCCCTCCGTAATCCTTTCTTTTGCTTAATAAACTATGAAATCCTTCACAATTGCCCATTCGGCCGGCTTCTACAGTTTACAAACTAGCAAACATTTACAATCTACTTTTGTGAAAGAAGGATAACAATGAGATACAAATTTTGAAGGGTGTGGGATTAACCACCCTGACCGGTACTCTAACGTTCTGGAGTAAAGGCAGAGAGATTATCACTCTGATAGTGTAGTCGAATGATTATAAAATCATCGGTCATGATAATAATCTGTTTTCCTTTAAGGTTTTTTTTTTTTAACCGCTATTGTAACTGATTTAAATATATCCAACTATGAATCACATAACGTGTAAATAAAACTTTAAACCCCGAAAAATATCGTTGAGAACTAATTTTCTTTTCTCTGGCTGCGCAATGAATAGCACTTCACGGTACTGTCAAGGTCCAGTTTGAATCTGTCGATTACAAAACAAGATAAAAGTATTTTTTTACTACTGACATTGGTAGAATTTTAGTATATTATAAATACGCGTCACTTTTGTGACTAAATAGAACATAAGAAGTATAGAAAGGAAAATCACATATAGCTAAATGCTGAAAGAGAAAAGAAGGGCGTCAGAAATAAAAGCAGGAGAACTGACCAAAAATAAAAGAAAAAAATCAACTATAATAAAAGCAAAAAATTTTATCAAAAACTCGTAAAAGTTGTAATAAAAGAAAAAATACTTTAACCACAAAAGTTTCTTCTATTTTTTTTTTTTTTTTAATTTGTACAAAGGGGATCATATACGGATTAAAAGGGATAATATAGGTTTATATTAATAACATTAATAATATGATATACTAGTTTGAGTTTACAACAAAACAAATAACTTTATAATTTTATTACTGGTCTAATTAGCCTCCTATGACAACATTAAATTGCATTTAAATATTAAACATAGACCATGTGCAAAGGTAATTAAATTATTTAACCGGGTACATAACAATATAACAATACACCATACACGTAGTATAATAATAGAGCTAATTGTATTACTGCTTTTAACCAACAGATTGCAGTAGCAGTTTATAATACAGTAGGCCAATAATGTACAAGTAACATGCTCGCAGTAGTTTTATGGTGGTAGGATTAAAATAAAGCAACCAACACCAAATGGCAAGTATCATAAATCACGCCTTTTATATATGATGGCTTGCTTGGTCCGTTGGTCGGATGTTATAACTCTCAACAACAAACTAAACTTATGTTTCTAGTTTCAAACAACCCAGAAACAAAACCATTATTAAATTTATAACTTTATACCATTATAGTATTACATTTATATATAAAGCTTGTGCTGTGTTTTCCAGTGGTAATTCGGGAGGATTTTACCCGTAATAATCAGCAAATTCTGCCCTAAAATTCGACCATTAAATTTTTGTTAAATATTGTACACTAGAAAAAATCTTAACCTCTATTAAATCTGCAACAGATTGATATAAAAATAATACTCTTTATAAGAAACACGTTACCACATAAACTCCAGATTTAAAACTTGCAAATTAGGATTATCGAATTATGTAATGTGAAATTTTAAAAATATAGAAAAAAATATATCTTATGAGTTGTGATATATAGATTTATAACTAACCTGAAAAAAATATATTTCGTATATTTCATATACGAAAAAAATTGAAAATATTAAGTATGTTCTGTTATTAAGTTATCAACAAAATTACAACAAAAAAATTGAAATCTTTAATTAAAATAATCTTTTTTTTCATTTAAATTTTGTTATTGTTTGTTTTAATTTGTATTAAAAGGTAAATAATTACAACTGTTTAAAAAGGAATAAATTCAATTGAAACAAAAACCACCTATTGGCTATCAATAGAAACTATAAAAAAAAAACCGGAAAAATATTGCATGACTATCCCGCCAACTGTCGGTTAAGATATTATTATCAATAAAGATTTAAACATCAAAATTACCAAATTTGAAATAAAAATGTTTGATTTTTAAAGGTTTCCTTATTTTGAAGGGAAATCTAAGAAAAATTTATTTATAAAGAAGTGATCCTTAACGAAAGAAAAAATAACTTAAAAAAATTGTTTAAAGTATTGAAAAAATGTAGTATAATTTTTATGAAAGTAATGAAAAAAAATTGCTTCTAATTTTGGGTCCGGAATATAACATAGATGCTAAAGCTACACTAAAACTACATTACTTTTAATGGGGCAGTCATAAAAATAATTTTAAGTTATGGAAAAAAATTTGATGAAAAAGAGTTTAGAGCCACAAAAGAAAAAATATATATAGTTTGAGAATGGAATGAATATAGGTTATGTTTAAACAAATTTGCTGAAGTAAAGTTCTCTCTAAATATAATATCCCTTCAATACAAGTTAAAATAAGAAATTAAAACAAAAATTTATTTTTTTTCACTTTAGATCTAGGATCTGGAATTTAATAAAATTGTAGCCATTTCTTGACTATACTTGTATATGAAGCATAAATTGTTAAGAAATTTTTGAAAAATATTGAATTCGAAAAGAGATAGAGCAAAAGAACAAAAAACATATATTTAAATTTTTGATTTTTGAAATTTAAAAAAAAATTATTTACCACTATATATACGTTTAAAGTACAAATTTTTATTAATAAATTTTCCTCTAAATACCTCTGAATAAAACCGAAAATTTTTTTTTGTTTGCAAAATCCTCCACTCTGTTTTAATATGCCCCATATACAGAAATATTTGAGCCAAATTTGAAGAAAAGTGGTAACATAGGGATAATTAAAATTACAAATATAAATAGTTTGATGATGCACAACTTAAGAAAAAAAGCTCCGTCCTGAGAATAACTATGAACACCCTTTAACCGCATAAACTAGTTTGAACTTAAAGATTTGCAAGAAACCCGATATCCTATTTTTTGACATGAACACCAATTTTTTCCTTTTAATATAACTATATTCATGAGGAAAGTAAAAGTTAGCCTTTCAAAATATACAGAGTGATTCAAGAAGTTTTCAAGAAATAACGAATGATGCTGAAATAAACATATGTCTGGAAATTTTTAATTTTTGAGTTATGGTTAACAAAAAGATTTTGTCCATATTTTTGCTCTCTTTTGCTCTTAAGACAAATAAATACTGCATTATATTTATACTTTAAGACCCAAATTAAATAAAATACAATCGTAAATGAAAAAAGAAGCAAGTTTCGTTTCAAATTTGTTTATTGAAAAACATGATTGCAAAAAAAAAAACACCTAAAAAAATAGAGTTCGCCACGAAGCGGTTGAAATCGTAAAATTCTGGACAAGGTTTTTGAAATTCGCATTTTATTATCAATGATAATCATTAATAAAATGATAATCAATATGTTCAGCGCATTCTGAGCATGTTAGGCATGCGGGACAAACATTGCTCTTTAAGATAATTAAAGACCGTGCGTGTGATAATTTTGTATATATTATTTATATATAGTGTTGTAATTTTCTGTTTCAAATGTTTTAAATTTATTGAATTACGTATATATATATATATATATACACACATATATAGTCAATCAGATTCTCGGTAACAGAAGAATTCCAACGCGGGATCATTTATCTAAATCGGTTCAGCCGTTGAGCTGCTATGGTGAACCAAACATACATAAATCCACCTTAAATACACTACACTCCTTTTTGGGTAGAAATTAATTTTTTTTTTTTAATTTTAGCAAACCTCGAAAAACAGGCAACAAGTCGAAAAACAGGCAATATAATGGAGCTGTCTATTAGATAATTTCAAGGTACTTTTAATTGCTGCATCAGTTTTTAATTATAAGATAACAGGAAGAGCATTTTATTTAGGAAAACTTAAAAATACAAAAAATATTTATTATGAAAGATTTAATAAAAATTAGGATCAGTTCAATCGGATAGAAAAAATCTGTTTTTCCTCTATTATTTTTTTGCATTGGACAGTTTTAAACCATTTTTATAATTCTATAATCATCAGTAGATTCCTTTTCTTTAAGTTATTATGTAAACACCGGTAAAAATTTTTTTTTACTGTTTCTTTAGTGTTTGTTCTTATCAATTATTATATTTCATTAACAATACTTCTTTATTTTGGAGTTTTGTTATTAAATTTATATTTATTACCATGTCCCCTTACTTATTGACGATGATTTTTTTATAATAAAAATACATGTATTAGTTTAAATTTAAATATTTTTCCAAACGAATTTTGA
>JAAAKQ030099753.1:0-14427 GCA_010016005.3 Zanna intricata
TGTTTAACCATGATGTAATCTATCTGATATCTTGCAGTATCACCAGGTTTTTTCCATGTGTATATTCTTCTATTATGGTTTTTAAAATAGGAGTTGGCAATTACTAAATTATATTTAATGCAAAACTCAATAGGGTTGTCATATCCAAAAGTTGTGAAAATAAATTGGTATACATAGAACTTATGTTTAAGTTGTCCCTTTCATGGCTGTTACCATGGTATATAGTAGTCAGAAAATTAGACAGTTTTAATGAAAAAAGAAGATTTCCCTTGATTAATACATATACATATAGTTATTTAGTATGTCTATTTTTAATTTTATGCATCATAATTCATCTTTTTTTTTTTTTAAATAAATTTCAGGAAGTTTCCTTTACAATTATCACTTCTGTAATGTAAATCCACTTAAGTTTGGCAGTTGGAATCTTAAACAAACTAATCCAAGTCAGTGCTATTTCATTTTATGAAATTTCACCAGTAATGTTGACTTTCAGATCTACAATCTTAACCAACTATGAAACCTAAACCTAGTTCCTGCTATTTAAAAGAATAAAAACCAGATCAAATTCCAGATACTTATATTCCAGATAAATTTATTACTTGCTTTCAGTTATGATATTAAATAATTACCATACTATTAGTTATAAACAAACATTAACATTAATTTTTTTAACATTTATCAATTAGGTAATTGTTCAGTTTCTCTTGTGCACTTTTTTGTTATTTGGTTTTTTGTTTGTAGTTAAGAAGAATAAAAAATTGAGTTAGTAAGAGAGTAAATTGAAGCAAGTGTTATTCAAATAAATTGATTAATAAGTTTACAGTAACTGTTCATTTGCCTAGTTGTTAATCTTCAGGTTTTTTCACTAGTTTTTTATATTATAAAAGATATTATGTGTATTTATTATTAAATTTTTTTTAAAGGATTGAAAATTTGAAATCCAAATTTTATTTATAATTAATTTTTATTCATTAGAATACTCAGTAAGTTGTTGTTCTATGTTGAAGTGTGAATAAAAAGGTAGAAAGTTTGCTTACTTGTTCTTAATTCAAGAAGGAATACACTATAAGTGTTGAAGCATTTGTCTGTTTTTCATTTGGATCCTTTATATTTACTTAGTAAGTATTGTTTGATGATAATGGAAATTAGTATTAACATTCCAGTACATAACTACAGTTTTATATACTATGTATAGCATTTTGTGTTGTGTCTAGTTATAGTTATGGATTTCAGATTTTGCTGGCTCTTTCAACTTAGTGGAATAATTATTTGATCATCATGGATCAAAAACTGAAAGGTGATGATGGAAGTTCTATTTGCCCTGATATCAATATTAGTGATGTCAGTAAGTATTTGAAATATATTAATATGTTAAATAATTAATTATTATTTACTGGTTATTTTGGTACAATATCTGTCAATAAAGTAATGGCACTGGTTCAGAAAAGCTTTTTATTTACAATCAAATTATACATGGACTCTATCACCTTTGAAATAGTTTCCTTGGGAAGCCTTGCAGCGCTTCAGATAGTTTTCCCACTCTTCATAGCAATTTTGGAACTCAGAAACCGCAAGATGGTCAGTTAAATTTTTTTTTTTTATGTTTTCTACTTTTCGAAAATGGTGTCCTTTGAGGTGTTTTTTTAAAGTCAGGAATAGGAAAAAGTTACTGGGATTCAAGTCAGGTGTATAAAGCAGTTGAGGAAGTACAAGATTGTTTTTCTTTGACAAAAGGTATGACAAGGTGCATTGTCATGATACAGGATCCAATTGTCTTTGATTGTTAGTCTTGCTCAGGCAACTCTTTTCCGGAGTCTTTGAAGAATTTCTCAGTAATCATATTGATTTAGTCTGTCCTGTAGTCAAAACCTCCTTATGGACAATGCCATTACTATCAAAGAAACAAATTAGCATAGTTTTGAGTTTTTATCTGCTCAATTTTGCTTTTTTGGGACTTGTTGGGTTTGAAGTGAGCCACCCCTTGCTGTGACATTTTGTTTCTTGATCATACTCAAATACTCATATCCAAGATTCATCAACAGTAATAAAATTTTTTAGAAAATCAGGATCAATTTCAATTCCCTCTAGAAGATCATGGTACACTTCCACCCTGTTGTTTTTCTGATCAACAGTGAGGTTTTTTGGACCAACTTTTTGGACCGGTTGTACCGCATCAAGTCTCTGATTTGATCACTTTTTAACATTAACATGTCTTCCAGAGCTGGATCATCTGCAACTAATTCCTGGCCATCTGAAAATGCTTAAACCACCTAAAAATTTGGGCTCATGACAAGAGTGTCATCTCCATTCCATATGCCCTTTTCAATTTTGAAACGCTTTCAGTTGCATTCTCACAGAGTTTAACACAAAATTTGATTGTAGAGCAGTGCTCATAATTAGTATCACATATTTTTATAACACAGCAAAAACTCATTTCATGAAAAGCTTGTTTACATCTCACGTGGCAACAATGGACTAAAAATATTAATACCTAATGTAAATCAGCTGTCAACTATAGGTTTACTAGTAACTTTACAGTGTACCACTTTGGCTGCCAAAAAAAAAAAAAAAAACTCTTCTCATTACTTTATTACAGACCTCGTATTCTCTTTTATGTATTCCCTAAACTTGGTTTCAAAACAGCAAAAAATAATTTGATAATTATTTTATTCATTTTTTTGTCATTTTATTATGTTTACTTTATAAATATTAAAATTTTCTTATTATTTTATTTTTTATGAAAATCTTTTTTCCTCTGATTTTGATTAATTAGATATAGAATCATAAAACAGAATTAATTATTTTCTAATCTTTTATTCTTGGTTATATATTTGAGATACTCTTTATCATCCCATATAACTTTACAATACTAAATCCCTACTCCTCTCTTTATCTGTTTAGCCTCTGGAACTACTGTAAGGTATTACTTCAGAGGATGAATGAGGATGATGTATATGAGTGTGAACGAAGTGTAGCTTTGTACAGTCTCAGGTCGACCACTCCTGAGAAGTCTGGTTAATTGAAACCCAACCATCAAAGAACACCGTATCCACGATCTAGTATTCAAATCCGTATAAAAATAACTTTTACTAGGTTTTGAACTTTAGAACTCTTATCAATCCCTAATAGTAAATAAAATTAAAGTTGGATATAATAAACTGAAATTGATCTGCTCCTACTTCTGTTTAATTGTAACATCTATCAATTTTATAGTTTTTTAATGTAACAAAATATTTTTTTTAAATTTGATTGCACTTATTCACCCTGAGCCCTGTAATCTGTGTGATCTAGTCAGTCCTGTTTCTCAAAAACAAAATAATTCCACTGAAATATTATCCATCTGTATTGGATTGTATTTGTTATTTTTTTAATGATAACTGAAATAGGCTCTTTGATGATCATCAATCTTTTGTTTTTCCTGTATTACCAGATTAGATTTCCCTTTTACTGCTAATCTTTATGTGAGATCTGTTTAAAAAGTATCAGTTTTTCTTAGGAAGCTGTTGAAGTAACAAAGCTGAACTTAGCATGTGCTGTAGATAATGTTATGTATATATGTGTTTTTTTTTCTAGGCAAGTCAATAAAGTTGATCTGTGCCCCATAACCTATAATCATTTTGATTTGTGTTTCTCATAATATGTTTTATACATAATGAAAAATATATGCTGAACAATGCTAGTGCATCTTGTTTTGCCTACTTTGGTCAAGCTTGATACCAACGCTTAAATTATACATATATTTCAGTACCTTTATTTATTTGTATTTATTTCCCTTATTAATTATCCACCTAGCTATAAATTATTTTGATCAATACTTCATTCAGTCTCTTCTTCACTCATCTCTTGTGACAGATACTGCTTTTTTCTTAACATTAATTTTATTTCTACTGTCTTTATCTTGAAATTGGATTTAAGTCCAAAATTTACTTTTGAATTCTTGAATGAATTGGCGAGACTAATTTGTTTGTGGGCTTATCTAATATATATCAAATAGAAGAAAAAAATTTAATTATTGGTTTACACTTAAAGAAAAATTTTAAAAGCCTTGTCTCTCTTTATTTTCTTTGATCTTATCCCTTCTCTGAAATTACTTTCCTTTCCTGTTAATATTTCATTAATTTATTCACTTTATCTTACCTTTTTTCTTTTTTAAGAGGTTGATGCAAATATATTTTTTATTTTATGTCTGTTTGTCTTGGGCTTTGAATTTACCTGACCTAAGTATAATTTTTTCATTACATTTCTTGTTTTAACATAGGAAAAATGTTGGACATGCCCTTTTTTGGTTTATTTTTATCCGGTCTTTTAACATTTGCTGTTATTACTTACTGGTTGTATTTTTATTAACTTATGAATCAACAACATTGAAGGTAGTCATTGGGCTTCTAACTTCTGTCGTTCAGGTGTTTATTTCACTATTAAATAGCATTATAATCATTATTGAATCAGAGTTGCAAGATAACAACTTATGCCTTTATTGTATGGTTTTTCATAATTAATTTATATCGTGCAAACGTATAGAAATAATCATAGCTACTACTTGTGCTACTATTATTTTTTCTAAATATTAATCAGGTTCTTCTGTAAATACTATTTTATCAGAAGGTCATCAGTAAGAGTATAAATATTATTTCATCATCCACTTTTTAGATCATTTGATTAATTGTACTGTATATTTGATAATTTTACTTTAGCTGTAATTAGAGTAATTTTTTTTTTTTTTTTTTTTTTTTTTGGATTACATTTATGTACTTAGGTTTAGATGTTACAACATTTTTAAGATTTAAATATACTTCTAAGAGACATCATTTTATAAGTTTAACCAAAACAGTAATGAAATTTACTTATAAATTTACATTTCATGTAGCTTATAAGGGCATCAATTTGGGCTCTCTTATCATTTAACTCTGTCTCTCCAGCACACCAAAGTGTCTTCTAAAGCATGAAAAAAATAAGTTGTATTGATTGTATGAAATGTTCTGTTGAATCTAGAAAGTTATATGCGATTTTTAGGTGGTTTTTAATTCCCTTCATCCCATCATATTTTGTTGAATTCCATTTTTTCTAATGACCAGATTTGTCATTTTCAAATTACAGTACTTAAGACTATAAGCTGTAGCTAAGTTTTGGTTCTGTTACATAATGTTGATGTTTATCGTAGTTACAATTTTTAGAATTTTCTGTAATGATTCTGTTAAGTATTGTGTATTCTGCCTGTTATCAATAAACAGTTAAGGCAGTAACCCTAATAAGTTAAACCCTTTTTTAATAACGCTATCAAACATTGAAAGTTAAATTGTATTTAAATCATTCTTGTCCATTGCAGAGGAACTGTCATTGATGTAAAATGCAATTGGTTATTTGTGTGAAATGTGAGGTAGAAATAATAACGAAAGTTGAAGTTGTAGGGACAGTAAATTCTTATTAAATTATTTCTTTTAAATATTTCTTAATTGTTGAAACATGTAAATTCTTCATTCAATGAATAATTTGGTGAAATATTATTTTGCTTTATTACTATTGAATTATGCTTTGTTAAATATTATAATTTAAAAATTAAAATTAAGTTTAATATTTATATATATCAGTATATTATGCACTTTAATTTACTTTATGGTGTAGCCTCTACTTTTGCATAATTACAAACTTATGGATAACAATCTCTTACTGTTAGGTATTTTAAGTGAAGTTAATTTATTCAGTTTATGAATTATGTTTTTCATTCATTAATGGTTAAAATAAATTACATTAGTTTTTTTTTTTTTATTGTTAAATCTTATTTTATACTAATTATATTGCCTTATGCATCAGTTACATAATGTGTGTGTGTGTGTGTGTGTGTGTGTGTGTGTGCGCGCGCGCGTGTGTGTGTGTGTGTAAACATTATATATTTATACTAACAGTATACATTTTTATACAAATAATTTTATTAAAATTATCTGTTAATTTCTGTGTGTTTAAAATCAGTTTTAATTCCTTGCTACTGTAATTATTTAATAAATTTTTAATTAACTACAAAAATTATTATTTTAACCATTTTATTACTACATTCATGGGTAGTACATGATGTATTTGTGTTGTACTTTATTATTTTAAAACCTATACATTGTGGTTCAGCTTTCTTGTTTATGCATTATTACTTTTGGTTTCTTTTTATGGTTGATTATATTTAACTGTTGTTGTACCATAATTATGTCCAATTTTATATTTAAAGAAATAATTTTTCTTTCAGTTTTTATGATTAATAGATAAGTTTTAATAGATTCATTTTTATGACTAGTCATAGATTACATTAAGAACTTAATGTTTACTTTTGCTTGGAGCCACATACTGTATAATAGTCTTTAATTAATACCAATTTTAGTAGTATGTAAGAAGAAGCTCCTTCTTTAAAAACTTTATAACAGCACCAAAAGAATTTCATTTTAGGTATTTGTTTGGACGTCTTTCAGCTGGTTTGCATCAAGCTCTTTACTCACTAACTTATGCATTTCTTAATATCGTAATATTTCTTTTAAAATTAATATCGGTACTTGATATAGTTTATGACTGTAAACTATGTACTGTAACTACAGCACGTATTTCTGTATTGTATGCTTTCCATTTTGGTTTACATATACTGTTAATTTTACACTGAAATCTCAAATAGCTATCTCTCTAAGAAGATTGTCACTATTAATTTGTGTATAATAATGATCCTTTACTGCACTTCGGGAAACACAATTTATAAGACTAAACGTGTGATTTTATGTAAATAATTTTCAAAAATTGATGCCAGTGTTGTGCATTTAATACTTTTTAAAAATTGAAATCCTTGTGAAAATATTGTAAAAAAAAAAAAAATTTCTTGAAAGATATAACTTTCAAATTTTCTTGATACTGCTCAAAAGAGGTTTTCTCTGAATTTAGATATGCGTTTTGTTTTTTTAGCACTAAGGATATATATGCAACATTGAAATACATTTGCATGAAATTGTATATGGGATGAGGTGACAAAAATACAGCAGCTTAAAGATACAAGATTTTCAGTTTTAAGATTTTCATTCGGGGGGAGTTTACTGTGAAAATGCTGTTTAGCTCCTCAATTATTGCATATATATAGTGCACATTGGTGTATTCTGTACATATGAGTTAGGTTATATTAGCCAAAAATTTTACGTATTATAATTTTAGATAATTTTTAAAATTATCTTATTGCCTTATTTGTTTTCATGATCAGTTTACTTTATTTGTAAATATACATTTACACTGGTTAGAAAAAATAGAAAAATTATTGAAAACTTTTTACTTTCTTGTACTATTGTAATCGCAAAAAATTTCAGTTTTCAGATTTCAACAGAAATATCCATTTTGACTATCCCTGAATCCATTTTAACTAGTTTCAGCGTAACATCTGTATATACATAACGTATGTATGCATGTACTTAACTCACATAACTCAAAAACGATAGCCTTAGAATGTTAAAATTTTAGATTTAGAACTGTTGTAACATCTAGTTATGCACCACCTATTTTGATTACAATCAATTTACCCAAAAACGATAGCCTTAGAATGTTGAAATTTTAGATTTAGAACTGTTGTAACATCTAGTTATGCACCACCTATTTTGATTACAATCAATTGACCCAAAAGTATCCAAAAAAGCACAAAATCCAAAAAAATTGGATTTTTTACTTTTTCTTAACTGCAGAAAAAGCCTTCCATTGGAAGCTTTTCAATAATATAAGTGATACTTATTTTCATTTGTACCAGAGTTATAGCCAAATAAAATTTTAATTAATAAAATATTTGGATTTTAAAAGGGTATACATTGGATACATTGGTTCAAACCAGACTTCATCTTAACTTTTTTTTTTATTTTAGATAAAGTTTTTTTTTAACTTTTTTTATTTTAAATATATTGATTTATTAATAATTATTAACCTCTAATAATAAAAAAAAAAAATTACGATAAATAGTAATTCAATAATAACAGTAAAAAAAATAATAAATAAATAAATAAAAGAAATATCAGTAGTTAATGAAATAAAATTTTATGTACTTTTCATTTATTTTTTAAATGCATATATGTAATTTAAGAAGCATACAAGGAAGTTATGTGGTGGTCCACATCAAATTTTTTTAAATGTTTTTAACTGATCTATTGCAATAATATTTTGTATATGGTTTTAAAAATTTTTTTTTCTAATTTTAGTTGAGGTAATAGAGACAGATGATCCATCATTTAAGTCAGATATGATGGATACCAGAATAAGTGGTGTGGAAGATGCTCCTTCTCTGAGAATTTTAGAACAGCCAGCTCCAAAAGCAGTTCGTTTTAGGTATCCATGTGAAGGTCGATCAGCTGGAAGCATTCCAGGTGTTAATAGTACCCCTGAAAATAAGAGTTATCCTACAGTTAAGGTAAATAAATTTGTAACATTGTTATTTTAAATGTTAAATATTAAGTATCAAACTGTGTTACATTTGAAGATAGATTAGGGAAAAATGTTCTCTATTTTGAAAGAACACATTGCATATAAAAAATCTGAACCAATTGACAAACAAAGTTTATTAAGATTAAAAGTCCTAAGTCTTTAAAAGTGTATCCCAAGTCAAGTTTATCCCAATTAATGACTTGCTTAAATTTATATTATAATGGAACCTTACTTTCTGCTAAAACTGATAGTTTTGAATCTGTTGACTAGTCATGGTATGCTATATTGAAAATCCTCATGCTTGTCGGTATAAGAAAGATATGTGTTAATTCAAAAAGTCATAACAGGTTTTATTAATAACATTTAAAAAAATCATAAATGATGTTTTTCATTAGAAGAATGTTGTAATGCATTCTTTTATGTTATGCTCTTAAGCCTAACTGAAATAATTTATACAAAATTTACCAATGATATGTCACTTCCCAAATGCAGCTTTACAGATATATAACTACCATTTGCAACACATCTTTTCACGGGTTAGGTGTGAAGTACTTAATCTTGTGTTCTTCAAACTGGGGAAGGATAAACACTTATATCGCATTATTGACACATCTCTCTCATTAATATCTTAAGAGTGAGAGATAGGTAAATAAAAAGAAAGGATGGTTAAGAGTAGGCTTGTATATGATCCTTAGCGAATGACTACTTTTCAGTGAGGTGTCTGACTTTCAGTGTAGTTAATCTATCAGCCATCCCATTTGTCTAGAAGCAGCAGTATGGAATGGTTTTTATGCCTTTATTGATACTTTCAATTCTGGGGAATCCTGAGCCCCGTGTGCGAGTGAAATTTCCTTGTGAACATGTTACCTTATTAATGTCCTCTTTTCTCACAGATTGGTCTATTTTTTTTTTTTTTTTTTTTTTTTTTTTTATATCTTCAGAGGATGTGATGAACGAATTGTAGCGTGTGTGAAAAAATGCCATGCCTGACCGGGATTCGAACCTGGGACCTCCGGATGAAAAGCCAAGACGCTACCACTCGGCTACGGAGGCCGGCGATTGGTCTATTAGATCAATCTATGATTAAGAAGATAAGAATTGGCTCGACGTTTCTTTCAGGTTTTCATAGAAAGCTGTGTTCCAGAGAAGTGTGCTTAGTGGTAACATTTTTTTTTTCATTGTTGCTGTAAATAGTTTTTTTTTCAGTCAGTTGACTGGTTTGATGCAGCTCTCCAAGATTCCCTATCTAGTGTTAGTTGTTCCATTTTGGTATATCCCCTACATCCTATATCTCTAACAGTTTTACATATTACAAACTTCACCTGCCTGCACAATTTTTTCCATCTATCTGTCTCTAATATCAAAGCGACTATTCCAGGATGCCTTAATATCTGGCCTATAAGTCTGTCTCTTCTTTTAACTATATTTTCCCAAATGCTTCTTCCTTCATAGATTTGCCGCAATACCTCGTCATTTGTCACTTTATTTACCCATCTAATTTTTAACATCACCTACAACACCATATTTCAAAAGCTTCTAATCTTTTCTTCTCAGGTACTCCGATCATCAAAGTTTCACTTCCATATAAAGCAATGCACGAAGTATATACTTCCAAAAATGTTTTCCTGACATTTAAATTAATTTTTGATGTAAGTTTATTATATTTCTGACTGAAAAGAAAGCTTGTTTTACTTGTGCTATTCATCATTTTATATCACTCTTGCTTTGTTCATTTTTAGTAATTCTACTTCCCAAGTAACAGAATTCTTCTATCTCCATAATATTTTCTCTTCCTATTTTTAACTTCAATGGTCCATCTACGTTACTTCTACTTCATTTCATTAGTTTCATTTTGTTGTTTATTTTCATGTACTAGTTCTTCATTTACAGGATTTCATCCTTGGCATTTATTGTTTCTTCTAAATCTTTTTTACTGTCTGCTAGAGTTACTCTATCATCAGCAAATAATATCATCTTTATTTGTTTACCTTCCACTGTTACTCTGGTTGTTCTTTAACATCATTAACTGCTAGTTCCATGTGAAGATTAAAAAGTAATGGGATAGAGAACATCATTGTCGGGCTCCCTTTTTTTTATTATGGCTTCTTTATTTTCTTCGATTATTACAATGGCAGTTTGGTTCCTCTAAATGTTAGCAATTGTTCTTCTATCTCTATACTTTGAACCCTAAATTTTTTAAAATGCTGAACATTTTGTTCCAGTCTACATTATCAAATGCCTTTTCTAAGTCTATAAATGCTATCTATGTATGTTGTTTTTTCTCTTTAATCTTCTTTCTGATATTAATTGTAGCTCTAAAATTGCTTCCGTTGTGCTTGTATTTTTTCTGAAACCAAATTAGTCTTGATTTTTTATGCACAAGTAATTAATCTTATTGTTCTGTGTTCTTTACATTTATCTGCTTCTGCTTTTATTTGGTATCGTGACAGTAACACTCTTTCTGAAGTCTGACGGAACTTCCCCTTTTTTATAAATATTACACACCAGTTTGTATAATCTATCTACTACTTCTTCACCTGTACTGCACAGTAATTCTGCAGGTATCCCATTTATCCCAGAAGCCTTTCTTCAATTCAAATATTTTAATCCTCTATTAAGTTCAGATCTCATTATTGTATGTCCCTTCTTATCCTCTTCAGCTTCCTCTTCTTCCTGTGTAACACCAGTATGTAATTCATTTCCTTCATGTAACTCTTCAATATATACTACCCCCTATCAATCTTTTCTTTCTTATTATAAATCAGTGTACCATCTTTATTTAACATAGTAGATTTTAATTTATGTATCACAAAATTCTCCTTAACTTTCCTATCTGTCACATTGATAATTTCTCTTTTCACTTCCGAACACTTTTCTTTAATCCTTTCTTTTTTTTCTTTTCTTCTTTTGCTGTTTATGGTATTTCTTAACTGTCAATAGTTCCTTTTACCTTCTTCATTTCTAGCATTCGTATATTTTCTATGTTCATCCATCAACTGCAGTATATTCTTCGATATCCAAGGTTTTCTACCAGTTCTCTTTCCTTCTGTCTTAAGTTTACGTCTGTTGATTTAAGGATTCCTTTTATAACATTCTCCCATTGATCTTCTATATTTTCTACCTTATCGTTTTTACTCAGCCCTCTTACAATACCCTCCTCAAAATTCTTCCTTTAACTCCTCTTCCTCAAGCTTCTCTAAATTCCACCAATTCATCTAACACCTTTTCTTCAGATTTTTAAACTCCAATCTACTTTACATTATCACTAAATTATGGTCACTATCAATATCTGCTCCAGGATCAGGATATGCTTTGCAATCGAAAAGTCGATTTCTAAATCTTAGTCTATCTGATAACCTGCTTTTCCATCATGCTTTATCATCATGCTTTTTCCATGTGTATATTCTTCTATTATGATTTTAAACTGGGTGTTGGCAATTATTAAATTGTACTTTGTACAAAACTCAATAAGTTGGTCTCTTCTTCTTTCATTCATTTTGTCTAGCTTGTACTCCCTCACAATATTTCCTCCCTTTCTTTTCTGATGCTGATTTCCTTTTCTGATCTCAGGTGATTAGTTTACCTAGGGGAATATTTTACCAAGAAAGGTGCCTCCATCTTTATTTTATGAAAATTCAGATAACTATATTTTCTTGGAATAAAAAACAGCCGTAGTTTTCCATTGGTTTCAGCTGTGCAGTACTTAGAAGACTGAATAATGTTGATATGGCTGTTGTAAGTCCTTCTGACCTACTGAAAGAGCTGTTTCCTTCATTCAGGAATCATTCCTTAAACTGCCTCTCGACAGATACCTCTTCAATATGGTTGCACCTTGAGTCCAGCTATGCTGTATTGCTGAATATTCAGACCCCTCACCATCAGCAGAGTCTCATGATTCATAGAGGGAGATAGATAGTATAATGAGCTGTTTGTTCACCAGTAAGTAATTTTTTTTTTTTGTTTAACCTCCAGAACCACCCTTAAGGTATATCTTCAGAGGATGAGATGAATGATTGTAGCGTATGTGAAAATGCCATGTCTGATTGGCATTCGAACCTGGGTAACTTGCTCTTACAGGAATTCAGGTTTCAGACATTTCCTTTACATTCTGGTTACATGATAACATTTGAGTCAATACATTAGTGAAGGATTTAGGGCAGTTTTTTGATTAAAAAGTTATGTGGGTTAAATTAAAAGTATAGGTTATTAAAATCATCTTTTTTTATGAATTCCAAGATTTCTGTTTTATTCACTTGTCAGCTTTTGTACCTACCATGTTTGGTAATTTTATTTATTTTTCTCTTTTTTTTAATAACTGTAATGAAGCTGTTTTGTGTCTTGAGGTTTAAATAATACCCTCTCTGGTTATTCACCTATAACAGTATAAATGTATGTTACATTGCATGAGTGTGTATATTAAGAAAAATATTTGTTTTTAATTAGGCTAAAGAAATTATCAGCATGTTTAATTTTAAAGTAATTCCTGGTGTCTGCTTTGGTTTGAGCAAGTTAACTATGTTTGTTTAACATCAACATGAGAACTTTAATATCATTTTAAGGATTCATAAGACAATTTTAGTTTCATAGTTAATGTTAGATTAATTTTATGTTACAGATTGATAATTACATAGGCCGTGCAAAGATTGTTGTATCATGTGTGACTAAGGATCAACCATATAGGCCTCATCCTCATATGATTGCTGGTAGAAATGCTTCAAGTAAAGGTGTCTGCGTAATAGATGTTGACACTAGAACTATGACAGCAGAATTTCCTTATCTTGGTATACAATGTGTTAGAAGAAAAGATGTTGAACAAATTTTACAACAAAAAGAAGAGAATAGGATTGATCCTTTTGGAAGTGAGTTTATATATAAATTTTTTTTTATGGTTTGTTTCTTGTTTTTTTACTTGATTAATTTTTTTAGCATGTAGTTATTATAATTGTGTTTAATAAACACTATTAAACAAAGTTTAATTTTGATTTTTATGTTAAAGTTAATTTTGAGATTAGTTTTGTTTTATCTTGAAAAAATTTTTAGCTACAATTTTTAATTCACAGAAGTAAAAAAAAAATTGTAATTCAAAGTATTTGAAGGATTCTATTAATTCTCTGTATGTATGGCAGAGCTTTTCATTCAAAATAAGTTTGTAGATAATAAAAAATGCTGTTTTTTTTAATGTGTAGCAAATTGTTTAAAAAAAGATTCCTTGATTTTATAATGGGATCAGTTTGTTTTTATTATCAGTGCAATTTTGTTTTAAGCTTGTTTATGGGATATGGAATAGAAATTTTTCAGTATATGAATTATGAAAATGCCAGACAAATTCAAACTCTGGATCTGACTGATGAATTGCTGAGATGCTAACACTCTGGCTCAGATGTTGACAATATGTAGATCACTTAATGTAAGACTTCTTTATTATCTTTGCTCCTATAAGCTGTGTACTATTAAATTTGATGGTTCTCTGCTTTTTCACTGCAGAGTTATCTTTTGACATGCAGATTGTATCACTACATATCATAGGAACTAACTAACAATCTCTTGCTAACTACATATGTTTAGTTTGCATGTAGCATTTATTCAAATTATGTGTCATTTATTACCTTCTGTGATTTTTGCCTTGACTGACATACATGTATAAGGAGTTGCTATGAAATTTTACACAGAATGATTGGCTTATGGGAGGACTTTCTGAGCTACATTCAATGTTATGAGTGGTTGAGAATCTACTGAATCTGATGAGGATTCAATCCGTTCCTGGATGACACTCGCCTAAGAAAGCCATTGACAATCATGAACTCCTGATCGAAAAATTAAGAATATATCATGCTGCCATCACATTCATTCATAACTGTCAACAAAAGAGCAGAAGGCTAGCCCTGTAGCGACTTTTATGGACTTCAAGATGAAAATGAATGATGAAAATCTTTTTATTGATAATGATAACCAGCATTGACATGTAGGAGTAAAGATATAATGTGCTAAGTCTCTGTCATCTGCCGGCCT
>JAAAKQ030099764.1:0-14426 GCA_010016005.3 Zanna intricata
GCTAACTAAAAATCATATGGATTTAATACTAGTAGCGCCATCTATGTGTCAGCCTACGAACTTTTCAGCCCACCTGAAAAGTATTTAAATACAGTAGAATCGTATGAGAGTAGCTTTTTATCAGCATACTGAGTAGTCTAAACAAAAAGTGGAGAATTCCATTCGTCCATTATTAAAGCTTTACTATGATTTTTGTAAATTTTTAAGTTTTTAAAATGAAAAAAAAAAAAGGAAAGATTTCAAAAAGTTTTGATGGCTTTAAACACTATTTTATACAAATGGGGGAAATAAAATACAACATGAATTATAATTAAATACTTTTAATTTCAATTACTGCAAATTGTATATCATTAAATCCAAAAAAGAAAATCCAACAAAAAGTAATAATGGTGATAAAGAAAATGACTATTTTCAAATCGTTTTCCAAAATAATTTTTTATACGAAGTAAATATTTTCCTTTTAACTTGTCTGAAAGATTTATAACCAGAAGATTTCCTTCAGAAGATTTAAAAATTAAAAAAAAAAAAAATTGGTTAGAATTAATAAAATTATATTTTTATTCCAGTTTTTATGGTTAAAATTTTTATTAATGCGTATCTTGTCCCTGGTGGCCTACAGCTTTTAATTTTTTAGTTTTTGCTATTTATTTCCGATCTGACTCGAGGCCGGCCTCCGTGGCGGTCTCGGTCTTTTTTTTTTTTTTTTTTTAAATCACGATTAATGGTAGGGTCTCGGCCTTTCATCCTCTCGAATCCCGATCAGGCATGGCATCTTTTACACACGCTACAATTCATTCATCTCACACTCTGAAATTTTATCTTAACGGTAGTTTTGGAGGTTAAAAAAAATTAAAATAAAGTATTAAAACTTGATAAAGCACAAAAAGTATCTATCCATCGTGAAGTGCTGATGTTATATTCTTTAAACTTTCTTGTTTTAATATTGTTTTGACCGAAACGAGTTTGTAATTTTTCCAAATCATTTGATTTTGACTTAAAAACATGTGATTCGTCAATACTGCAGTTTTAATATTATTTCCTGGAAATGAGATCTTGAGGATTGAGTTCGTAAAATAATGTAACGGTTGCCATGAAAATTAACGCCCGCTACTAAAATTTGAGAATTGAGTTCGTATTGACTGACGTAGCGGTTGCCATGGAAATATCGCTGCCGGTATATTAGCAATAAGTGTTTCTATAAACACGTCTGAGTATCCCGCCTTTACAGGCTGTTGCCATGGATATTAACGCCGGCTGCGGTTACTACATTAGCGATGCAATAAGTATTTCTAATATTGAATTCGTCAAGAGTATCCCGCCTTTACAGGCGGTTGCCATGGAAATTAACGCCTGCTGCTACGATTTGAGGATTGTTCGTGCCTACCGGGTTGGTCTAGTGGTTAACGCGACATCGTATATCAGATGATTTCGAAGTCGAGAGTTCTAAGGTTCAAATCCTAGTAAAGATTAAAAATTTATACGAATTTGAATATTAGATCGTGGATACTGGTGTTCTTTGGTGGTTGGGTTTCAATTAACCACACTTCTCAGGAGTGGTCGACCTGAGATTGTACAAGGCGTACACTTCATTCGCATTCATACACATAATCCTCTAAAGTAATACCTTACGGTAGCTCTGGAGGCTAAACACAAAAAAAAAGCGGTTGCCATGGAAATAATGCCTACTGCTACGATTTGAGGATTGAGTTGTAATGACGTACCGGCTATGGAAATTAACGTCTGCTGCTACGATAGCAATAAGACTAGTATCCAATTCGTCTTTGAGTATCCCGCTTTAGAGGTTAGATAACTAATTGTTTTCAAATTCGTATATTTTCTCTAAGTATATAAAATTAAATAAATTTTTTTTGTTTAATCTCCGGAACCATAGTTAAGTATATCGTCAGAGGATGAGATGAATGAATTGTAGCGTGTGTGAACAATGCCATGCCTGACCGGGATTTGAACCCGGGACCTTCGGATGAAAGGCCGAGACGGTACCACTCCGCCACGGAGTATTGACGCAGTTAACTTTTCTTTTTTTTTTGTTTCTCAATATTAAATGTACAATTCTGGATTGATACATGAGGAATCTACTTGTTCCGATGTAATGTTATTTGCCTTAAATATTTTTCATATATCTCATTTTTGAATTATTATGGATGCATCTTTAAACACCTGCGCGATGCCGTGTGGGTACTTACCAATGGACAGACTAGACTGCCGGACGGCTCACTTTTGTTTTAGGTTTCGATCCGCTCTTATTTTCACGCCCGGATGTTTTGGTTTTCTACATTGCACTGTCTTTTTATTTTAAATCAAGCTTCACCAGGATAATTCCGAAACAAGAGAAATAAATAGTTGTAATAAAGTTTTGTTTTAATAATATATTTAGCGTGTTGAATAAGCTAGCGTGAAAACACTCCAAGCTCACTTTTCGGTAGCCGTACTTATTTTTCGACCATTTTTGTTCGCCCGGCGGGCCATTTTTTCTGCCGACAGCTTGTATATTACAGGCAGTCTGTAACTGTACTAGTTGATTAAAAGGGCCTATATTTGTTTTCCTTAAGTAAATACAACTAGAAATAAATACAACAGTTTTAACAGTATCATGACATTTATGACTGTAAGGAAATTTTCAAAGCTGATTATCTTAAAATATGTCTCGTAGTTTAAATTTTAATATCCTGCGCTAAAATAGTGGCCCTGTCCAAAAAAAAAAAAGAAGTGAATTACATGATTTTAACAAGATGATCGTTCTAAACGACTGGAACGGCTCGGACATGTCATTGAACTCAACAACAATGCCTCGAATCGCTTCCTTGAACTTTCGGTAATGAATCAACATCATAAAAGACTTTACAAATGGTTTTAAAAATTTCGTCGTGGTCGTTCTTCCGTCGGTGATGAATTTCTTTAACGTCGAACAAAATCGGTAGTTTAAAAACCGTCGATACTGTGCATCATGATTAGATAGGATCGGCACGTCACTTACCGTGAGATAGAGGTATCCTCATATCGAAGACTACAGTACATTCAATTTTGCTTGAACATTTACTTGTGAAAAAGATCTTTTGCGGATGTATTCCTCATAATTTTGATCGAAGCTGAAAATCAGGCTCGTGTCAATCGCTATAAGGAAATGTTCAAAAAATTTGACCGAGGAAATTGCAAAAACCGTACACTACTTGGTAACAAGAGACGAAACTTGGATATATTCGTACGAGCCCGAAATTGAGTAGTTGTCAATTGTTTGGATGTTCCAAGATGAACCGAATCCAACGAAGAGGTTTGTCGTTGAACATGTAGCAACCATTGCTTTAGAGGATCGAAAAACACTCAATGCTGACTGGTATACAACAATTTTTTTTTGCCATCAATGAAATCAGGAAAAACAACCGAAAACGTAGCATCATTCTTCATCCAGCTTTCGTACAGCACGTTAAACGATTATTAATTATTTGAAGGAGAAATACATCGAATGTCTTACTGCCGAGTGTCAAACAAAAACATGGCGCGGACAGCGATTTTCATCGCTTCAAGTAGCTATTTAATCCTTCAAAAATGATGTTTTTGAGGTACCAACTTCAGAGTGAAAAATTGTTTTCGAGAATAGGTTCGGTCAGTGCAAAAGTATTTTATTTTTTTTGAAACTGTAGGTTTTTCCGAAATGTTAGGTTTTGAAACATTACACTATTTTTAAAATCCACATTACTTTTATTTATTTTTGTAATGATGACAGTAAATAGGTATTCAGTTGTTTTATGCTGAATTAAGTTAGTTGTCAATTTTATAAAACTATTACTAGATTTGAAATACTCGAATCATATTCAGTCGGTTATTATTGTTAATATTATTAATAAGTTGACTGTATAGAATTCAAGTTTATAAGTTACTCTAATGTAGATTTTATACGAGCATTATTTTATGAAGTTGAAGCAACTTTTGACAGACGTTTCCACTTTGCCTGTTATTTATGTTATCAACCCTCTTTCATCTATGTATCGCAGTTATAATTTTAGAGAATACGAGTATTGTGTCGGTTCGTGGATACACAATGGCAAAATATGTCAACTTAAAGTTTGCCTGTTCGGTCGGTTACCATTGTTTTTACGACGACATTCTCCTTCCTGATTTGATTGTTAAGTAACTTGCTGTGCTAAAATTACGAAACTAAACTTGAAAAACTTCATGATAGTTAAGATATAATTAAAGTAGATTATTATTAGAAAAAAAAAATGCAGTTTGAATAAAAATAAAAGTGAAACTTTTAATAAACGAAATGGTCTTATATACTTTACTTTTCTTGTTGTTACTTTTGTTAACATTTCTTTAGGGGATTACAAAGACTAATGCTGGTATTCCTTGAAATTGTGATATAACATTTTTTAATTACTTTATAAATTAATTAATGTTCTTTTGTATTAACAGGGTTTTTCTTTATTTCTTTCATCTTTAACAAAGTTAGTTTTGTTTGAGTTTTAAACTCTTGAAGAATTTTCTCGTCGGTTTACAGCTTTTTAATTTATATTTACTATGTTTTTTCCGTTGATATTATATTGCAGTAGTTTAATTTAATAATTAGTTTAAATATGTTGAGTTAGTGTGTATGAGATTTTGTTTTTGTTTATTTTGTCTTGTTTAACCTCCGGAACCGATGGTTCCGGAGGTTAAACAATCCGGAGGTTAAGTTAAGGTATATCTTCAGAGGATGAAATGAATGAATTGTAGCGTGTGTGAAAAATGCCATGCCTGACCAGGATTCCGGATAAAAGGCCGAGACGCTACCACTCGCGCCACGGAGGCCGGCGAGAAGATTTTAATCTCGAGTTTGAGGGGGGGGGGCAGTAGGTACTTTTAAACTGTTTTTTTTTTCTATTCAACTATCATCCTTAACATTTTAAGATAGGCAGTTAATTGCAAATTATATTAAAGCTTACGTTACGGTATATATTAAAATAATCAGGAAATCACACGCATCCCAGAGGCATCTGTCCAAAACTCGCCTAAGAAAAAGTGATCAAGAAAAGAGATAAAAGGAACGATTTATTTTTAAAGAAGGTTGTGGCGAGAATAAAAAAAAAATACCGATCAGGTAAGTGTGTTTTCATGATTCTTCTCAGGCATTGGCATTAAGTATCTTAACCGGAAACACCAAATTATTTTTCCTGGAGCTGTGTAAGAGCCGTTGAGAACAGGTAATTCTTTCTTCAGGGATATTTTTTCATCACCTGAATCTTGTGATGTGGTAATTATCAAAAGCCTTCAAGAGTAAGGTTAGTTCTAGCGCTGATGATGGGTGAATATAAAGCGGCCGTGTACTTGAAAGTATTATGGAGATTATTACCCAGTTTTTTTTTTTTTTTTGTATGTATGTAAAATTTTATTTAAAAAAACGTATTAGCTGGGTTTTCTAAATTAATAAAAAATTCCATGTTTATTTTTCCGTTGACAGTTTTATTTTTTAGATTCATTTTGCAGTTCTGATTTGTTTTAGATTAGTTTAAATTAGTTTTGCAGTTTAGATTAGGTTAGTTTTACAGTTTTTATTTTGTTAACTATTGAAATAATGATATTTCCCTCTCTCTATCGGTCTATCTGCGGCCCTTCTTTCCTATCCTTCATCTCCCCTTTTCTACTCTAACACAACACGCAGCATACAGTTGTGTATTTTTTGCTGTGCTGCTAGAGCGTGTGTTTGTCGGAACGGAACTCGTAAGCTAATATATGGCACACATAGTTAAGAAGAGACCGGCCCGTAACTTTTCTTCACGCTCCACGTAGAACTTGTATAATTAATTTTTATTAAAATTATCTATTTTATTTTTTCTATGAATATGCATCTTTAGGTTTCTTTAAAACGATCGTTGTTTATTTTTAATATTTTTCAATAACCGCATCGGTTTGTACTTCGTGTTACATTAAGAATTTTTTTGTTATTCCTCGGTGGAAAGTCCTTATTTCGAGCATTCTTTGAACCCCAACGTACCAATCCGAAAAGAAGGACGAGCGTTTTTTTAAGTGGACTTTTGAAATGTGGTCATCAAAGAATTTCATTTTTGTGTACCGACTGCATTGGAAGCTTGAATTTTAAATACAATACCGATACACTTACAACTGCACCGATTGTCTATTTCTGTGGAAGATCGGTAGCGTCTCGGCCTTTAATGCGGAGATACTGGGTTTGAATCCCGGTTAGGTATGGCATTTCGCATACGGTTACAAAATTCAATTTGTACGTTTTCCTGTACAAGCTTTTCAAACTCGAAATCGTTAACGGGGTGTCTAATGTAATCGTAGTTTTTCGAGTTTTTACCAGAAGGCGTAACTGTTAATAAAGAACGGATTAACAGGAGGATGGAAGTTTATGAATCCTAAATACTTGAATTATAATTGAAATCTATATATATTGAGTAAAAATTTCGAAATTTCAAATAAATACCTGAAATATGCGATCTGTTTTCTTTCGCCTCGACCTTCTCTTCGGCAAATAAATTGTTGTTACTTGCCGTGGATAATTCACCCTAAATTGCCAAGTAAACGTCAGGATATCGTTCGCCGGGTTGAATATCGATTTGTCTGAATAGCCGTTACCCATTTCCAGATTAGACCCCTTAAGTATGACGGAGTGATATAGATTATGTACAAAATATTTCAGTATTGATTTATTTCATCGGTTCAAAGAAGAAGAATTTTTTCATTACGTCTTACCTGTTCCTATACGGAATAGAATAAAAATAAACAGAGAATTAGGTAGGTTACGTTTGGATGTTATAAGATTCTTTTACATAAATAAACGACCGTACAAATTGCTTTACGTGATTCGTGTGTTAAATAAACACAGTCGTTCACAGATTCTGAGAAGTTTGTTCCGAGTGAATTCGTATTGTTTTAAATATATTCTATATTTTAGTTCGTAGTTTTCTATTTTAATTAATTTCTACACTTCGGATCGGTTGACGGCAATCTTTTCTTCCTTTTTTTATTGGTTTTCTTTAGTCATTTTATGCGTAATATCATTAAACGTAACAGTTTCAATTATTTTGGCAGTGAATAAAACTTTTTAAATACATCAGCAAAATAAAATTAAGATGTACGATGTATGTTGGCCATATAAAAACGTTGAATAGTTATTTTCTTAAGGATTTTTCTTTCTAACTTTAATTTACCTGTACCTTATTCATGTATTATTTATTTATGTTTATAATTGTTTTCCTTCGGCTGTAAAAGACTTGCCTTGTAATGTTGCATGTTCGTAATCATAATAAAAGGTTCCGTGAAAGAAAAAAAACCATTCTCTTATTTTTTCTTACACGTGATGATCGACTATAGCATTTGACAGCAATATTGATTTACTGTTTCTTTTATTGTATACTCTTGGGAACAAGAACAAAATTATAGGAAGAAAGTTTTGTCATATGTGCGGAAATATTACATTTTTTATGCTTTTATATAAACTTTTTTTTTTTTTATATATATATTCCTGAAACGTAATACATAATGTTCTAACGTTCATAGTATGAAAGAAATATGTTAAAAGAATAAACCATAAAAATATTTTTCGGTTGTCAATGTAAATGTAGTTTTCCATTAAAATCTGTTCGTATTATGTGATAAAACTTGCAATAGGACAACCATAAATGAAGGAATTCCGTACACTAATATTTTCACGAAAATCGGTCAGCTTGGCGAAGTGCAACGATTAAATATCCCATTTTTAAAAAAAATAATTTGTAAAGATTGAATTAAGAAATGGCTTCTTTTATGTCTGTTAAAAATAAAAAGTTTCAGTAATGTATTTAATTTTTTAAAAATGCAATTTTTTTTTGTTGTACGATTTTGTATAACCGTAGAAACGACGAGATTGGATAGAAGATGAACATATCATCCCCCTATTCGCGTTCCATAAATGTAATACAGTGTAATTGTAGACCCGGTTTTTATAGTTAGTTATAATGCTATGAAAATGGGAGAAAATTTCGCGGTTGCAGAAAAACACAATTTAATTTTAAATTGTATTCAACGGAATTAAAACAAAAAACTATGTAATAAGCTGTAGTAAATGCATTGTGTTTTTTTTATGAGTACTAAAAGATTACGGATAGATTTCCTTCTAAAGGTCTATACGAGCTGAGATAATGCAAGGATTTCCATAACCCATTAAAATATATGACGCTATTAATGCTTGTGTAGTTAGTTTTAAGTCGCTACCGTAAGAAAAAGTATTCAGTTGTATTTGTTGTTGGCTGAACGCCCCATCTTGTCTTTTTATATCAGTAGTACACATTAATTTTAACAAAATAAGACTCGCAGTAAGTGCGTTAAAAGGGCAGATTTACGGTTTTATTTTAAAAAGAAAGGATGTTGCACTTTGTAATAATTTTTTAAAAATATTGTTTTCTCATATGTTAGTTACCATGTGTTCAAAAGTATTAAAACTTCATACTGAGTTTTGGCACATTAAAAAACCCCCCCTTTCTTTATACCAGATTACATTTTGGATTATTGCTAAGCTAGCTTTTTTTTTTTTTTTATATATAATTCCGTAAGTACGGTATTTTGTTGCATTCATGTGATTGAGAGGGGGTTGAAAGTGAAGGTAGTTTTCTTTTTTTTTAGCTCCAATTCCTGTGAAACTATTCTGCTTGAAAATCGATAGGGCTCTGTTTCCAATAGGTGTACATCGCCCCTCCAAGTTTCGTCAAAATCGGTTTAGATTTGCGTCTGAACAGATGAAAAAAAATTTTATACTTTCATACACGTCATCGTAGTATACAAACATTGAGGACGCAGTAACGATCTTCAAATTCTTTCGAAACTTGCTAAAAATGTAATTTTCCAGTTTGGGATTGATGTGTAATAATAGTTTAGGTCATTCGTTCTCAAAATGGGTGATAAGTCCCATTGTGGGCACTGCCGGTCAGGGGGGAGTAGAAGGCTACAAAAAATTTGAGGCGTTCAGGCAGTCTAGGAAGGCGATGGCTGTTAAAAAAAGGGGGGAGTAATACAACTGCATTAGTACAAAAAATTCAAGGGTTACCCTATCACTTCAACTACTTCAACTTTGCAACCAACAGGTTTAGAGAGGACAAAAAAAAATTAAAGCTTGAACATTCTATTTTTTGACGGTATACTTCAGATTTAAAAAATCATCAGATTAATAAAAAAAACAGCGAGAAAAAAAGTTTTAAAAATTTGAAAGTTTTTCTTCGTGTTTGATCGAGCGCTTGGGAGAGACAAAATTCTTTCAGTAAACTGCATTAAAATCGTTTAAAAACTTAAGACGTTAGCTTTAATTTCTTTTCTTATTTTGTATGTTTCTCTAAGATTTTTCTAAACCGAAATATTCCACTATACGTATAATAAAGGGTTTTTAAATGCTGTTAAACAACAACAATTGCGGTTATTATTTTTAGGAGGTTTAAAAATTTGGGGGTGCTAGAATATTTTTGCTTGTCAATGTGGTAGTGTTCAAAAGTTTGAGAATTATTAATAGTCTAGGTACTGTGACATCATTTTTCAAACTGAATTTTGCCATTACATTGAAGTCTCGAATTATATTTGTATTTTTTGTAGTAGATAAAATTGTACATCAGTTGAAATTAATTTAGCCAAATGACGTATGTGAATTTTGTGTGTTTTTTTTTTTATTGTATAATATGCGTATCATAATGATAGTATTTTATTAAAGTTGAAGCTTGATATTGATTTTTCAAACGTCACATCCCCCCCCCTCGACAAAAGTTTATTGGCAAATAGCCATCCTAACCTAATTTTAGAAGTAAAAGTAAAATATATCCATAGAAAAAAGAAACTGGCAATACATGAGATTAGAATTTTAGTTTATTTATTCTAAAGTGAGCAAAAGAGAAGTCTTTTTTATTTAGATTTAACAGTTTTCTCTGTTCGTTTTGGGTTTATGAACGATTGCAATGCGTTAAGATTTTTGTTAAAAAGAAAGAGGCCCTCTGTTAACTCATAAATGCCAGTGCCTTTTAATTAAATTACGCTAGGTCAGTTCAGTAGCGTAGTTTACCGGACCCTTCGATGCCGTTTGGATTGCTGCAGTGAACTGACCTCCAACCTTGGAAATTTTCTAGCCTCTTCTAGGTCATTGATATTTCCTCTACACCTATTTTCTATCTATATCTAAATAAATAATTTTATAAATGTTTGTTTGTTCAAAATCTTAACATCTCCAAAAGTTCTTCACCGATTGCTTTGAAATTTTGACACAACATTGCATTCGAATACGCGCTTGTTTTTATATACAGGTTTCTGAATTAGTTTTGATTCGCTAGGTGGTTGGGATCGAGATATTTAAAAAAAAATTGTATTTATTGTAAGATTTGACTTGTATTCAGAATATGTGTTACATGGGAAGGAATACCTGTGCAAAAAATGGACCCGCTAGAGATGGCTGTAAAAGGCAATGTTCGTATATGTGTTTGCTATTGACTAAAAACACTACTGGACCGAAAGGAATAATGGAAGAAGGGGGAAAAAAGAAGAACGGGATAAATTGAAAGCTTAAATCTTTTGAAGTTTCATAATATTCGGTTTTTTAATGTTTTATCAAACTTTCAGTTGGTGTTCATTTAATCTATATATATATATATATTATATACACACACTCAAATTTAGCAATAGCGAAGCGTTGCCTAGTCTGCTAGTAAATAATATAAAATAAATATCGAAGCCACCTCTGTCAAATGAATCCTTTAGATCAATTCGATTAAACGGCCCAAATTTTTAGTGTGTGTGAAAATGCAATACCAGACCGGGATTCGAACCCGGGACCTCGGGACTCGCCCCACGGAGGCCGGCTCTGCCGGTTAGTTTATCTAGACTTGATATTTCTCTTATCTGCCTCTTTTACGGGGATGGTGTATTGATGAATTTTTTTTTCATTATTACCATAAATCTCAAAAGTCAAGTATACTATAATAAAACCGAAAAGAGAAAAAAAGCTATAATAAAAGCGAAAGGTGCAGGGTACACGTAAGGTAAAGTAATAAAAATTCTTTATGGAGAACCACGCCGTATAAATTCGGGTAAAAATATAAAGCACTTGTTTTGTTAATTTTCTCTTTTTTTATTAGATATCAAGATCTTTCCTGATCTCTAATTGTGAGGTGCAGATATAATTCTCAAGTTAATAAAAATAGTTCTTAAATTTGAAACTACTGTTTAATACTACTGTTTAAACTACTAAATTTAATACTACTGTCTATATCATAGACTAGCTTAACTACTGGTCCTGTAGTATTTATATCCTCTGTCCTGCAGAATCGGTATCCGCTTCGTTAACTGTTGAAACGTGATACGAGGGTAGTTTTTAAGTAAGGGGCGTTACTAAAATAATTTTTTCAAAAAAAATTTATTTTCGGATTGTACATACTTTTGCCTATTTTTCTACATAATTACCTTGTTTATTAATGTACTTGTCATACCTTACAACTAATTTTGAAAACCGTCTTCAAAGAAGTCACAGCCGCTTTCACTTCTTCTTAATCACTGAAGCGCTTACCGCCAAGATGGTGTTTGAGGTGCCGGAAAAGGTGGAAATCGCTGGTAGCAAGGTCGGGGTTATATAGTGCATGGTCCAAAACTTCCCAACCAAAAGATTTGATCAAGTCCCAAGTCGCGTGAGCAGTGTGAGGCCTTGCGTTGTCATGGAGGAGCAAAATTCCTTTTGACAGCATGCCGCGTCTTTTGTTTTGAATTGTTCTTCGGAGCTTCTTTAAAGTTGCGCAGTAGGCATCTAAGTTGATTGTTACACGTGGCATGGCATAAAGTCTACCAGCAAAACACCGCGCCGGTCCCAGAACACAGTTGCCGTAATCTTGCGCTTTGATCTTGACGGGAGAGGTTGTGTGTCGCCATTCCATTGATTGTTGCTTGGATTCAGGGGTGATAGGATACCCATGTTCATCTCCAGTAACGATTTGACTCAACATGTTATCCCCTTCTTCCTCATAACGAATCAAAAAGTCCAATGAATTGGCAAATCTCTTCCCTTTGTGGTCCGCTGTAAGGAGTCTGGGTACCCACCGAGAACATAATTTCTTGAAGCTGAGGTTTTCAGTCATAATTTTGTACAACACCGACCTAGAAACTTGAATCGTCTGTCCTCACGAATTTTTGTTTCAACTGGAGCCACCAAATCATCAGTGATCACAGAGGGCCGGCCTGAGCGTTCTTCGTCATGGACGTTTTCACGGCCACCTTTAAACTTCCTAACCCATTTCCGCACTTTACCTTCACTCATCATTACATTAGGACCATAAACTTCAGTTATCTGGCGATGGATGTCTGCGGCCGATATGTTTCTCGCAGTCAAAAAACGTATTACTGACCTTATCTCACACGCGGCTGGCGATTCATAATCTTAAAGATTTTAAAGACGCACAACTAAGCGTATACTTAAGCTACAGAGCTGCAACTGCCGTGAGTTTGTTCACAAAGGATGCTAAGTGGCGCGGCGACTCGTTGCGGCATAAACGCGAACTAGAGAACTACGCGCCAACGGCCCTTACTTAAAAAACGACCTCGTAATTTCATCATTCTCGCCTTTACATTTTTCCATTAATTCCTGTTGCGACTAGGTAATCCTTCTCGTTGAACAACTGTTGAAGGTGTGCCTAGTGTCATTACCACAGTGAACTAAATTTGTCTACCCAAACCGTAAAATGTAAAATTATTATTATTATTATTAATATTATTCAATATAAAGGCAAAAATGTAATCTACACAATATGTATAGATTAGTCGTGTTTTTGAATAATGAATGAATATACGTCATAGTTTATTGGTAGAAATTAAAAAATCTTATTTTTTTTTTAGATATGTTTCTCTTCTTTTCTAATTGGTTTCCCCTCCGTTTTCTTTTCTTTCTGTTACACCTAAAAAAAGTTATTTCTTGGTGAAATATTAATTTTTTAACGATGGGAAGTTATTTGAATCCAATTTTTCTGAATAATTTGTTACAACATCACAGTGTGTTCGTTAAAAAGAAAAAGGTTAGATTTATGGAGGAATTTTTGACTGCCGTATGGAAAATATCGGGGTCAAGTTTTTCATTTTTTTCTGATTATCGTCTTTCTTGCTCGTTTTACTATAAAATAGGTCGTATTTAAGCGAATTAAATTCTTAGCAGATTCCGTGAATGCTTAGCCGACCGGCCGACCGTAGACACATTGTATTTCAATAAGATGGGGATAAAATAATTTCCACGAATGGGTGTATTGGTTATTCCGAGTATTATTGAAACCGGTTAGACATTTAAAGAATAATTTTAATTTTATTCTCTGTCGATGTTTAACACGTAACTTTTTTTTTTAATTATGCTTCTTATTTAAACGAAGGATATTATTGCTTTTGAGATCTTTTTAATGTTAACACAGGGTAAAGTATTGATGTAATGTTTTAAAATTAAATTCCTGCCTTAGTCAAGCGTTTATAGCTTGTCGTGAAGTGTTGTTATTAAATAATTCATTTAGTTCTCTCTACCCTTTACATTTGTTTCTTTTGATTAATTCTTTCTTTCTCTTTTATTAAATAATAAGTGTTTTTTTAATTAAAATGTCTTTTTCTTATTGTCTGATATGAATTTAAAAGATGGGAATTAAATCATGAATTTATGAAGATAAGATAAACCATGTTTATTTTCCCATAAAATGAGTTGACTTTATAGGGAGCTTCGACCAATTTTAATCCTTTGTAGTTCCTAAAGTTTATGTTAAAACATTGGACTTAAAAATAAATTGAGTGCAGTATTTTCTTTCCAATATATATTGTCTCGTGTTCGCATAGAGAATAAGATAAATAGTTTAAATATTAATTTAAAAATGGTTAAATCATAAAAACAGGAACAGTCTTATTGACTAAAGACATAATGACCGCTAATATTACAATACCTAATATTGCTTTAACAAGATAAGATTAGACAAGTCTAAAGTTCATACAGTTCAATTCTCTGCAAGCACCTTTGCTGTTTAACAATAAAGCTATCTTAGATTTACGAATGATACTGACACTATCACTCTCGTCTACCAATAATTAAACGAATTTACTGCATTCACCCACTGTCCACACTAGAATGCTGGTGAGGTACTCTTCCCGCCTTGTTACTACACGCTGACAGATAATGCCTCCTCAACAATCGCGTTCGAACACGGCCTCGCGGTACTACTCATTGAGATCGCTACTACGCCGAACTACTTGATTAATATTGGCTTGAACTACTGGTCCTGCAGTATTTATACCATCTTTTTCTTTATCTGTTTAGCCTCCGGAACCACCGTAAGGTATTACTTCAGAGGATGATGTGTGTGAATGTAAATGAAGTGTGTAGTCTTGTACAATCTCAGGTCGACCACTCCTGAGAAGTGTGGTTAATTGAAACCCAACCGCCAAAGAACACC
>JAAAKQ030099775.1:0-14426 GCA_010016005.3 Zanna intricata
AATTGTGCAGGCAGGCAACGGTTGGAATATGTAAAACAAATTGTTAGGGATGTAGGAAGTATAACGAAATGAAACGAATGGCACTGGATAGGGAATCTTGGAGAGCTGCATCAAACCAGTCAAATGTCTGAAGACAAAAAAAAAAAATAATAATAATTTTTGAATAAGATCGGATTACATTAGATAATTTATATACATGATGGAAATTCATTACATTAAATAATTTTTGCAAAACAAAAGTTGCATAACAATAAAAAATGCAGGGATATGAACAATTAATTGGAGGGAAAGAAATAACAGTGAGTGTGATCATTTAAATACTTAGGAAACGTAACTACCTCAAATGGAAGCTGTAACAATGAGCAAAATTTCCAATGGAAAAAATTTTGAATGGTTGAAGGATAGTAAGAAAAATACAATTTGAATTAAGGAAAAGGTTTTGAATGTTTTATTTGGAGTGTGGTAATGTATGAAGAGAAAACATGGATCAACAAAAGAAATATCTATAAAATTTTGAAAAGTAGTTACAGCAAAAATATTAAGATAACGCAAGTATAGAAGAAATACTAACAATGAAGGAAGATAAGGATGCCTAATGAAAGACATTAAAAATGAAAAAATCATGGGTAAATCATATACTGAGAAGAGGAAAAGGAAAGAAAAACCTATCATGTTGTCAGACATTAGAGGAAGGAGTAATGATTAACTAAAGAATGGACAGGACAGAGATAGGTGGAAAACCAGATGATTTTTTGTCTTAGGAATTTACCAAAAAGGAAAAGAGAAATTGATCAAGAATACATCTTCTCTGATCACAAGGAATTTATTAAACAAAATTAATACACAGATTAAAACTTGGTAGCTTTGAGCAATAAATTGGCACCTTCTGTCTGACTTCATTGTAACAAGATTTGCTTCATAAGGTGGCAACATTCATGAAGTCAAAATGTTCAGGGTAATATATGAATTATGAACAACACCAAAACCAAAGAAGCTGTCAAAGACTGGTTAAAAACAGAAAAATAAAAAATTATAAATAAGATATTTGAACCTCATTGATCATAATGATAAATGGCTCTAAGATGACAGCAACTAAAAATAAAGTGTTTGATATGTTAACATTTTCAGATTAATATATCAAACTGTTGTAATCATAGACAACATTTCCACCTGTAAAACAAGATAAAATTAAATTCTATTCCGAGTACTATACAAATATTTTGTGGCTACAATTTTGGGTTTCTATCAATGAAGCTTTGTAACATAGATGCTTTAAGCACAAAATAGTTCTTTAAAATTTTTACTAATAACTTAGTTCATATTTTTTGTTAAAAAAAACATTTTTATACAAAACGTGAAATCTGTTCCACATTTTGTTAGTGAATACAACAGGAACTTTAAAACTTTTTATTCAGTTTATGAGAATTAGAATCTTAGAAAACAATTAATGCTTTAAGCCTACAGAAGGTGTTCCAAAAGTTAAACAGAATTTTTTTTCAAATTCCTTGGTATGTATTCCTACAATTTACTATGAATAGAAAAGTTTTTAAATTTAAGGAAATTTTAAGTAGCTTATTTAAGACAAAATTATTTAGAACTTCTAATGTATTTTGGTATATTAGCTACTTAAGATCATGTTGCTCATCATTATGACTTAAAATACAACAGTTCAACAAAATCTATCTGAATTTTTTAAAATTTTTTATTTACGAGTCACTGTCATTATTATTCCAACATTTGTATAATGTTTATTAAATAAAATTACAATTAATTTTTCAATTATTAATAAAATAAAAACCTAAAGATGTGGCACCTGCTTATCTATAATCTGCTCCTTGAAAATTAATAATGATTTTTAAATTTTCCTTAGTTTTTTCAATTCTTCTGTACAGGACTCAACCATTTTTAGCATCGTCACTATTGCTAATCTTTAATTCATACTAGAAATATGTGTTTCTGATACAGAATCCTTTTCTACTGACTCAACACTACACTCAATAGACTGAATAATTTTTTTTTTTTAGTGTGTGAAAATGCCATGCCTTTCTGGGATTTGAACCCAGGATCAACTGAACAATATTGAACAATTCAATGTTAAAAATATCTAAACAAATAAAATAATAGAGAATGACTAATGATATAATTTACATGTTTATATTTTTCCTTAGCTATTCTTGCTTTCAAATTATCTAAACTACTCACATTAAAAAATAAGTTCTTTAAATACTACATGTTTCAATAGTTGATTAAAAAGTTTTTAAACTGTTTAATACTAAACGCTTTAAAAAATAAAAATTCAACACAAAAAAAGTCTTTAGAAATATTATTACTGTTAGTAAGACTTACAGAGGTCAGTGAATGATCCACAAGAACTAAATCTCTTTTCTTCAGTTCTCTGTTGGAAGTTTTTCCAACAAGATTAACTAAATCGCCAGCACTTTTACATACCCCAATAATATCTATATAAAAAAAAAAAATGATAAATTTTTAAAGGAAAATCAATTTCTTATTAAAAAAAAATATTAATGTACTAAACATTTATTTCTCTACAGATCCATACAGGTTCAAGAATCTGCTGGAGTATAGCACAGGCTCACTAATCTCTTTACCGTAATACTACCCCTTGCCTATTCTACCAATCCATACTTTGATTTCACTTTATTCAAATTTTCTCAATCCTACAAAAATGAATCTGCAAATACCAAGATTAGGACTATATAGCATTGATGATCAGAGTTGCTTAACAATGTTGCTGTTTATTTTGTAGTAAGTGATCATTCATAGTTATAAAGTACAAAGAATAAGCAATAAGCTCTCCTAATGGTTTTGGGTAGCTTAGTCTAGTTGGTTTGGAAATTGTTTCTGCACACTTTACTAATCACAAGATACATCACTTATACAAGTTGACTGTGGATTTCAATAGAGAGAATGTTTTTAACACTAAATAAATGCACTTTATGGCTGGGTTATTAATAATTCATGATTATTTGCATAATAGTATACAAATCACCCTATTCAAATGATTTGGAGGCATTAAAAACACCACCTATTAAGATTTGGACACTTACCCTGCATAGCTATTCATAGTAATAAGTTGGAGTGCAACAGTAGTTGGTGCTGGGCGGAGATGTATTAACTAATGGTGCTTAAAGAAGTTGGAGCTTAATGCTGATGTATGTAGTCGGTGCTGGACGTGAAGGTTTGAATATTAACTAAATTAGCAGATCAATTGATTATGAAGTCAATTGTATTTTTCTAGTAACATATAAAAGTGTCATTCAAATTCTATTTTTAGATAAATTTTATGTCCAGATTTATTTAATGTTCATATTTAGTGATGTAGAAGAATTTTTTAGTAGTAATAATCATCAACAAATATCTTTGAGATTAAACAGTCCATTTTATTAAGGTTGAAATAATAACTTTAAAGCAAACAATTATAATTTTCATGATAAACATTACCAAAATACACAAAACAATTCAAGTAAACAATGAGCCTTATGTATAAAACGAAGGAGGTAAACAATCTGTTAGTCAATCATGCCACTTTGTAACAAATCCTAATTTAAATCCTTTAACAGTTTATAAACACTGGTTACTGTACTAAGAAAAAGATTATCTCATACAAATTAAAATGATTTGAAAAGATAAAAAATCAGTGTTAAGATACCAAAACAAGATTTGTAACAGTAGTCATAAGATCAAGATTATCTAGTGAGTTAGGCTCTGACAAAATAATAATTATTTCTCAAAACCTTAAAATTAATTTTAAAGATAAATAACATAATTATAATATTGCAATTCATAAAGCAGCATTTGCAATAGCTTTCAAGACTTTTTATTCCATTATATGATTCTTTTTATGTTAAAATATAAAAATTATTTATGTTCTAGTGTAATGATATATCATTGTTTCATAGCAGATAAAAACAAAAAGTAAATAAATATTCCCTTTACAGTGGGTCACGCATTTTTTATTATATTCATTATAATATTATCTGCTAATTTGTGTAGTGGAGTGGTAGTAGTGGTTTCATGATAAACATTACCAAAACACAAAACAATTTAAGTAAACAATGAGCCTTATGTATAAAAAAAAAAGGAGGTAAACAATCTGTTAATTTGTGTAGTGGAGTGGTTTCATGATAAACATTACCAAAATACAAAAAACAATTTAAGTAAACAATGAGTCTTATGTATAAAAAAAAGGAGGTAAACAATATGTTAGTCAATCATGCAATTTTGTAACAAATCCTAATTTAAAGCCTAATTTTAATCTTATTTTTTTATCTCAGCCTTTCATCCTTTCAAATCCCAATCAGGCATATACACTTTACCAATTCAAAAAAACTGAAACTTACCCACTTGTTACCTATATGTCTCAGGACATTAAAACTATTTTTTTAAATTTTTTATTTAAGCAGTTTACCGGTACCAGCCATTTATGTTACGGTGCGCACACCTATTTTTGTGATTGTGAGGGTCTATGGGAAAAAATCATAATAAAAAACTATTGGTCCTGAAAGCTTGAAACAAAAAGTAAAATATTTGTCCAATGATTTATTTACCTATCTTATGAGAAAATTACTAATTAAGTTGAATGTGAAAAATGGTGAAATTTCACTTTTGATTATTTTTCCTAGAGGCAGGGATGGCAAACATAATTTGAATTCTTTTTTTATATGTAGGTATATGTTAATAATTTTACGACAAATAATACTAACCCTAAATTTTTATCAATTTCTGAAAACTAGTTTAAAAAAAAATTAAATTTTGGCTTCAAATAACTCTAATGGGGCTGGTGATAAAAATCTCAAATTTGCACAACTAGTGTTTTTGTAGATGTTTATGGAAAAAAAGTTTCTTGTGTATTGTACTAATAAAAAAGTTATAACCTTTCAAAAATTATGAAAAACCTGTTGAAAGTGATTCCTTGATATAGTCTGTTAAAAGTTTTTGAAAGTAATAAAATGTTGCTGTATCATGCTTCAAGTGATCACTTAAACTACAAATACTTTTGTGTTGAAATACATTATTTCCTTGAAGTAGAACACAAAAGAGTGAACTGTGGCTTGGCTGTTGACCCAATGGAAGCTTTGTATCTCATCCTGAGCAAGAAATGAAAAGTTTTCTGCAAAATCTGCCATTGCCAAACATTCTCCTTCACCTAATTCTGATGTTTTCTTCTTGAAAGACAGCTTGAGATTTTGACACAAAATTGTGAGTTTTCAACTTCTCCACTAATTCGAAACTCATCTTTGGTCTAAACAATAATTATCTCGGTCCCTTCAGCTGTTACCCACTGTTTGTACATTATTGTATGTGGCAATACATCATACTCTTGTTGGAAAAGTTGAGCATGTCAAACATTACTTGTTTACCTGAATATTTGGTGCACACATTCATCATACAGCTGCAGTTATTCTTGTTACAAAGATGTCTACTAAGTCCTTATAATCAATATTAAGTTTAAGACCATCAATCATGAGTTTGATGTTCTGGTGGTGGGGGCAGACATAAATTATATAAGACTTGGATGCACAAGCCAAGATACATCATTCTGGACAAAGTTCGCAGAATTCCAATTTTTTCCTCAGGATTTTCACTTTTAATGGAGACATTCAATTTGTTTAAAATTATCAAAACAAGGTGCTTTAGCTAATGCACTTTGACACAATCAACATGCATGCTAACACAATCCTTTTTTATCAGGTCATGGTTTGTTCTTATTGTCATCTTTATAAAATAACACAACTTTTTTAACTGTGTTGTTACTAATTCCTGTTTTAAGTCTTTTCCCTAACTCCGGTAGAATGCCTTACTCATTAACTAATTCTAAGTCTAACCAAACGTTGAAACACATTGAACTATGATATTTTAGATCTGGTCCAAGTCTGGGGAAGTAAACTGAAATAACCTTATCTTCTTTAGAAGCAAGAACACAATTTTCTTTTAGTTTTAAAATAAGATCATTACATTCATGTGTAGAAGACTGAGCTGAATTTCCATTTTCAGATACCTTATTTACAAAGGTAAATTAAATGGGATTTTATTAAAAAATAAAATACAAATATAATTTATTTTTCTACATAGTTTCCTGCTTTAGAAATACATTTTTTCCCAGTGAGAAGAAAGGTATTTTATCGCACCATCATAGAATGAAGCTGGCTGCATCATGAGACAATTACATAAATCCTTCCACGCCCTCATCATCTTCAAATCATTGCCCTCCTAGAGCTTCTTTAAGCAGCCCAAACAAATGAAAATTGCAGGGTGATAGGTCCACACGCCGTAGGGAGGATATCAAATTCAGTCTAGTGCATTTCTTCTAGTTTTGAGACCATTAGAACTGCAGTACTGAGCCTGATGTTATGGAGGAGGATAGTCTTTCGAATCAGTTGGTTTCACACTCAGCAATGATATGCAACCCTCACCTTATTAAACAGCTCGCAGTAGTAAGCAGCATTGACTGTGCATTGCTCATGCAAAAAATCAATGAGAAATATGAATAAAAGAATGAGAAAATATCAATAAATTGCTTTTTTTTTATCCTTCTAGGACCAGTAATTTTTTTACTTATGATTTTTTCCTTAAACCTTACAATTACAAAAATAAGTGTGCGCACCATAACAAAAATGGCACCACAGGTAAACTGCTTAAATAAAAAACTTAAAAAAAAAAATAAAAGTTTTAAGGTCCTGAGATATGTAAGAAACAAGTGGGTAAGTTACAATTTTTTTTGAATTGGTCAAGAAACCACTCGTCACTACAAATGGATTGACCCAATAGTTAAGGTACTATTCTTATAAATATAAAAATTAGTCATAGAAATGCAGATTTTTCTTAAAATGATAAAACTAATGATATTAAAGAATATAAAAAAAAATACAAAACTAATAATTTTGAATTATAAACCAAACCAAATTTATTTAATGTTTTAAAACTCACTAGTAATATTTTCAGCAGATTTTATGGCCATTTTAGAGACTGGAGCTGCTACTTCACAGTAAAGCATTAATGTCTCCTTGAATCTGGGACACAAGAATATTTTGAATGCGGTTGAAAAGTGGTTGGATTTAAATTATGTCTGTATGTAAATACTGCTTTGAATGTTTATGTGAATTTTATAATATTGAAGAGGTTAATATATTATTCTTATTTGTATATGAGTAAAATATCATCATAGCTACTGTTAACACATCTGTGTTAAGTTTGATTTATTTTTTTTGTTTTGTTTAATATTACTTTTTGCCAGTTCGATGGATGTATGACTCACTGCTGTGGAATGTTCATCACTTTTATTTCACAATTACTGCAGCTGGTTACGTAATTCTTTTTCATTTCCCACATCTCGTTTCACTTTGCTCACATGCTTACGGGTTCGTGCTCGCTCAAAGGAATGAGCACACACTAATAGTCTATACTAGGCTAGTCTATAATCCTTTTTTATTTAGTCGGCCTTTAACATTGTAGCGAATAGGACGTTCTTCGGCTTCTGGATTCACCAGTTTTTTGGTCCTTCACACTCTAATAACTTCAATAATTTTCTTTAGTCAGCCTTTACCATCGAAGTGATCAAGACACATTTCTCCGAATCATGGATCCACCAATTTTCTTTGTTTGAGTTTCTACAATTTCAATTTCTTAATAATTTCAAATGGAGTCAATTTTCGTCAATTTATTCAAGCCTTTTACGTTTTTTGGGATCACAGCTCGGCTCTGCTACTTATGTATTAAATTGTATTAATTTTATTCAATTTAATTAAGTGTTTTCTATGTCGTTTGGGACCACAGCCCAGCTCTGGTACTTATATATTCAATTGTGTTAACTCTCTTCAATTTAATTAAGTATTGTATGTTGTTCGAGACCAGCCCAACTCCGCTAAGTAAGTAATCATTTATGTTAATTTTCTTCGATCTTAATCAAGTTTTTTTATATTGTTTTGGGACCAGCTCGGCTCTGCTACTAGTTATACAAAAATAGTGCAAAATAATTATTAATAATAATAATATTAATATATAATAATTAATTTTAAAATAATTATTATCCTTTAAACATTTTAATTTTATATTTTTAGTGATGAAAATTTGTTTAGTAAAAATAATTTCAAGTATAATGTTAAATGTTAAGTAATAATGTTACACAGTTAATTATTATTTATTTTGTAAATGTCATATTAGTATTCAAATTAACTAATTTAAATTAATTCATTTTTGGAATGTATTTGTTCAAGAAATTTTATGTGATTATTCATATCTTTTCTTTTCAAAGATTAACTAAGTGCAGTTTTGAAATTTTAACTTCTGTAATTTTTGAATTTTTAATAATTTATACCTTTTTTTTTTCTTTCAAAATACTTAGTTTAAATTACTGTTTATTCCAAATTTAAAATTAATTATTGTTCAAGTCTCTGTTTCTATAAATCTAAATTTAATTTCATTATATAGTCTTTTTCATATCAGAGCATTTTATTTATTTTTTGATTACCTAATTATCCTCTCACGGCTTTTGTTGGCTATTGTGCAAACAGCTACTATTAATGGTGAATGAATTGTAAAGGGAATTCATGAGACAGTCGGCCAATACTGACTATGAAACTGTGTTGCTATTGATTGCGTTTTTAAGCTTTCACAATATCTCTATTTGAATCTGAATCCCTGTTTGTTCTATGAAAAATTTTTTTCAAGGAGTTTCCTTCTGAATTCATATTTTACATTTATCTAACTAAAGCGATGTTAAAGGGTTTTATTTCATATCATGTCATCTTGAACATCAGGCATTTGTATTCAGTATAGCTTTTTTAAGATGAAGGTAATTTTTGTGAAAATGAATAATGTTTACATTTAAAATATAAATGATTAAATACAAGCTATTATATGTTTGATGGATTTTCATCAAGTAACATCTTCATCCATCGATTGAAGATTCATTTGTAATTTAATATAGCACATGTTAATTAAACAGTGGTTGACAGAAATAAAAGAAACATTATTTTAAAAAGGAAGAGTTTTCAATAAAATTTTCATTTTTACTTAATACATTATTCTTTTAATAAGAAAAAAGAAGTTGTAAATATATTTTGCTCAGCCCATAAACACCATACACTTTCTATAAATAAATCTAACATGAAATGCCTCAAATAAAGAATCTTCCAGCTCTAATAATCGCTAAATATCAATTTAGATATTAATAATATAAGTTCTGATTTCAAAAAAAAAAAAATAAAATTGTCTTTAAGTTCAACCTCATGTTGAGGTTATAAAATGTTTTTGAAGGTCTTATTATCAAACAAAAGTTTGGAAAGGAGGAAGTAGCAAAACACGTTCAAAATGTACTTAACAAATACCAATGAAAGAATTAAAGAGAAATTCAGTCTTTGTTTAATAACAGAAAATTCACTAAAAATGATAAAGCTGGTACATTTAAAAAAAAAATAATTACTCATGTTAAATAAGTTCTTGGAAAGAATGGAAAAGTTAACTGTATTAAGTTACACAAGGTCTCATAAGAATTTTCTCGTTTCCAGTATCACACACTAAATTTTCATGTATGAAAATTTTATACATTTAATTCTATTTTATTCAAAACCTACCATATTTATATATATATTAAAAAATTAAAAAAGGGAATATTTTCCACATTTTTTTTTAAACATCATTGATAATCTTGAAAAGTTTTTTTTTTTTTTTAAATGTTGATCTTCACAAAAAAACAAGACCTCTATGCCAGCTTGTTTGAAATTACTATGACCTTTGAAGATTGGATATTCTTGCTCTTTAATTTTGTCGTTACGACAGGTACAAATTTATTTAATGTGACTTCGACCACACTTTTTATCCTCCTTACTTCATACCCCTCAGTATGTAGGATCCTACTCTACAAGATATTCCTGATATTGAGGAAACATTATATAATAAGAGGTGCAGAAGACAGTTTTACTACATGATACAGAGTACCTTTAATTAGTAATGGTTCTAAGAGAATTATAAAAAACTGAAAGTCATACCAATTATTGAATCAGCTGGTAAATCTTGGATTGAACTCAATGTAGTGAAATTGAATTTTAGAGTTGGAATGCCATTGCTATCTTCATTGCATGGTTCAACTTTGGTATCTGAATTGGCTGTCATTTCATAATCATTATTTAAGCTGCTGAATTTCTTATTAGCTTGTTTTAACTGGCATCTACTAAAATAATATACTTTATTTTGCTGTAAATTAACATAAAACAAATCATTTAAAACTGATATATAAAAATATAAATAACTGCAAATATAAATGGTCCATAACTATATCTTCTCATGTAAAACAAATTATTCTTGAGTAACCACAACATTGCAGTTACTGTTTTTTCTTAAGTTAAAATTCTGAACTGAAGATACTCCATTATTAGTTCCTCTCTAAGCTTATTAAGGAGACTTTGCTAAGCCAGATCCTTACTAGGTAGAAAAGCAAGTAAAAAAGAATTTTATACAACTCTTACAGAGATATTTATCACCAAAAACTGTAATTATTAAAAAACAGTTTTCTATTATTATTATATAAATAATTACTGGCAGGACATTTAAGCAAAAAATTATCAAAAATTATACATACATATATAAAGTTATATAATTTTTTTGAGGTATTTTAGTTTATATGAGAGCTATTCGGAAAGAATATTTATTTATAGCCAAATGGAGGTTATTTGGCTATAAATAAAAAACCTGCACAGATAAAAGTACTTTATTACATCTTAAAATTACAGCTTTTAACTATTTCTTAACTTATTTTATAGTCACCATTTAAATTCAAGTGTTTGTCATAGCGTTCCACTAATTTACAGATATCTTCTTCATAAAATTGAGCTGTCTGGGTACCTAGCCAACCTTTCACAGCATTTTGAAGTTTGCTGTCATCATCGCTATGACGCAAGCCATTTGACTGAAGTGTATGGTGAAACTGAAGAAAGTTAGGTGAGCCATTCAGAACAAACGATGGGCATGCTGTCATCCGGTGTTGGTTTTTTGCATGTCAATGCCCGTCCCACAGTGCACGAAGAACTCAAGACTTCTGAATCAATTCCAATGGGATTTTTTTCATCATCCCCCCTTATATCCTGGATTTGGCACAAAGTAATTTTTATCTCTTCACTCACATGAAGAAATGGTTTATGTCACAGCACTCTGATGACAATGATGAACATCAAAATGCTGTGAAAGATTGGCTAGGTACCAGGCAGCTGAATTTTATCTAGTTATTTGTAAATTAGTGAAACACTAGGAAAAATGCTTGAATTTTAAATGGTGACTTTGCTAAAAATAGTTAAAAGCTGTAGTTTTAAATTGTATGGAAGTTTTCTATTTATAGCCAAATGGAGGTTACTATAATAAAGGCCGTTTTTATTATTCTAGTAATTATTAAGAGGTTATTTTTCTAGTTTATAATTTGCAGAGTAGACCATATAATTACATTATGATCTTATTACTCTTTTATCTGGAATAAAAATTGTTTCACTTCTCAATTTGTAAATTTCTGCTTTACAAAATAGTTTTATGACAAAGTTTTTAAAGCAATAGTGATTTACAACATTTTACTTTATAAATAAAGTAATATTTTTTATATTCTTGTACAAAGTAATTATTGTAATTGCGAAAAATTTCAGTTTTCAGATCTTAACTGCAGTAATAAGCCTTCATTGAGAGCTTTTCAATGATACATCATAAGTAGTACTTGGTCATTGATTCTGAAGTTATAGCCAAATAAAATTTTAATTAATGATATATTTGGATCTTAAAAGAGAAGGCATGTCGGTTTGTATCAACTTATTAAAAAAAAAAAAAATCAGAAGTTATTACTGAAATAAAATTTATACTTTTAAAAATACTGTAATTTTATATATTTTTAAAAATGTGTATAAGTAATTTAATAGGGATTAACACATGTTTATATGTAATAAATTTAGTGAAACATCTGATTATAAAATATTAATTGAAAAATGAATTATAATTTAGAATCACATTATTTTTGGATTTTCTAGTTTAAGTTTATTTACTTATTCTGGAATTTCTGTTTAATTTTATCTACATTAAAATTAACTACAGTGTGACTGTAGTTATACTGAAAGGTGACCCTCAGAAGAACATATACACCGATGCATACACACCCCATCTTTAACTCACCAGGTCATTGATCTTTTAATTGCTTATGCAAAGAGGATAATTTAAAATCATTTACCTACCTCTATCATATCATAAAATTGGTCGACTTGATCTCGAAAGAAAGTTAAACGAATCTCTCCGCTTTCATCGACTAAATCGACACTAAATAACTTTCCTTCACCTCGAGCATTACTCCATGTACGTATATTGGTTTTTGATGTTACTCTGGCTTTAATAACCCATTTATTCTGATAAGGACTCAAGTATGCGATTGGATGAGTACGTTGTGAACTTAATGGTGATGAACCAACACTTGCATTATGTCCTGGTTTTCCTCCAAAAGGAGCTATAACACAATAAAAAAAATCTTAATTTTCATATAAAATATCCCACAGCATTAAAAAAAAAAAAAAAAAAAAAAAACATACTTTCAAATAAATCACCATTTTCCATAATAAATAACACTTAACGATGTATGTAAGCACAATTTAGAAAATAAGTGATTACAATATTGAAAATAACTTGTGAAAAACCATGAAACAAACCAAATTAAAGCCTGTATTCTTTTTCAAAATAAAAATCCTTTAATCAATAAGAAGAAGTTTCAAGTTCAAATTAAATTTTTTTTACTGAAATATGCATCTTTAATCTTATTAAATAAGCTCAATTATTTTGATGAACAGTCAGTCATCTTTAAAACAATTGTAATAGAAGTTATAGAACTGAAATTATTTTTATCTGTAATAATAAGGATTTACCTATCGTAATTTAGTATACAACTATTTATAAATCTGACCAGTGGTCAAAGAAGGATACTTCTAAAGAAAGAAATTTATTTGAAAACATTTCAGCATTTCCAACGCTACTGCTAGCAGAGCATACAGTTAAACGAGTCATTCTTCTGTCAAAGGTATTTTTCTCTTCTTAAAAACATTCAATAATGTATTTTAAAGACTGGCCCCCAATTGCCACAGGCTCAGTGGAGAAAAAAAGAAGAGGAATTCTGTCACACATGCCATGAAAATTGGTGGCAGAGTCTTGAACTGTTGTCACAGTTAGGAAAAAAAAAGTTTAATAATGCATTCTGACAAATGTCAGATTGGTTCAAAGAGGAAAATTTCAGAGTACCCGGTAGAACAAGAGAAAACAGTCATCATTATTAAGCAAAGGCAGGCATTCTCAAATTTTGTACAGCCTCATAGCCAATATAACAATTTCAAATATCTTGGTATAATAACAGCTGCAGGAAGTACTCATACTTTGGAAAATCCCTGGAAATTTCAGAATGTTTTAATGTTGATAATCTTGTAACCTAATAAATTCTTAATATTAGAGATATGTTAAATCACATAATGATTCATTCATATAAAGTACATAAGTCTGGAATAACCACAATGCCATACTGCTTTGGTATATCTTCATCATGAAAATGTTGCTTTATTCTACATTTGTAACGAATTCAATCCAATTAATTACGTTTCTATAAGTAATTCAATCCTGACTAGCACACATGTTTAAAGAGCTACTATGAATTCTCTGTTTTTCTACAATATAGAAAAAGGGTTATAAGGATATGGTATATTTAGTGAATAAAATAAAATTGCAATATTGAAAACATTAATATTATGATTCTTTAAAAATTATAATTTACCTTACAGGATGATTCACAAAAGCCGAAAATTTTAAAAATGAAAAAAATATAATTTTACCTTAGGATATTTTCATATATAATTACAGCAAATATAATAGAGTGATATCTGTTTATAAAGTCCTCTTAAATTCATGTCATTTAAATGCAAAAATACATTAGCTAAATAAGCCAACAGCAACATATATTCATTATTCTGTAAAAATATTGAGAATGGCATTTGTTTACCCTGGAAAAATGTTAATTCATCTCCCAATTCCAATAATGAGGTTAACACTTTCCCCTGCGATAACCATCTGACTTCTGTACAGAAAAGACAGGATTTTTTCTTTTCGCCCATTGCATTGCATAATTTAACAAACTTATTCTGTAATGGCTGACTTGTAATAAAGTTAAACATTTTTACAGCTTTACAAGGAATTTATTTGAGATTTTCTGGCATACTTTTTGTGGCAAAAGCATATCTATGAAGGGAGGAGCAGGCCACCCTGGAGCTTAGAGGCCAAGGGGAAGATTGGCCACTCATAAGCGGTGAGTCGATGTGGCGAGAGCCTCAATGCCGAGCCGTGTGGGCGCTCCTTGATGCCGTTGCGTTGTTCAACAGACATCAGTAGGTTATTAAGGGTGATGATTCCAA
>JAAAKQ030099786.1:0-11630 GCA_010016005.3 Zanna intricata
AGATCAAATATAAAAAATTGGGATTTCACTTTACTGTTTATTTATTCAATAAAGGTACTTTCATGCTTGCCATCTGATTACAGTTGGTTACTGTAATTTTTTTTGCGATAAGTAATGTTGTTTTATCACGTAAAAAGAATACCAAGCCTGAACGAGATTCAACCTTAAGAATGTTTGTTTATTTGTAAACTAAGGTTGCAAAGTAAGTGTGATATAAGTATATATATATAAAACAATATTGTATCTTGTATGTCTTCCAAAGATGAAAGAATAAAATTAACATTTTTAAAATAGGGATGGTATATAATAAATATTGCTATATATTTTATATGATGTAAAATATTACAAGAATAACCAATCAAATTATGTGGAATTTTAACTATTTTTATCATTATGATATGTTTATTAGATATGTAAGTAAATTGTATTAAGCAGGTTGAATTTTGTTCCAATTAATATTGTAATTTATGCGGTTAGGTAATAGATATACTAGATTTTATGCCATAAATCATATGAGAAAATCAATATTCTGCAGAATTATATAAATTATTTTTCCTTATGTATTCATAAATTCTATTCAACACTGCTGTTTATAAGTTCTTTTTCATGTTCAGATTGCCAATTTTCTCAGCTAAAATTTATGTAAGTTGTTATTAATTATCATGAACTGTAAATGTTTTAAATATAGAAGCTAAAAACTGAAGCTGGATGAACTTCATGGGTTGCATTATACATTACAATATAAATATTCTTTGTATCAAAAAATTCTTTTACACAAAGAAGGAATCTTGTACTTTGTAAAAAAATATTTATTATCATGTTGATAAAATATAATTTATGTTTATGAATTTGTCTCTCATTTTGGCATCATTGGTAATCAATCAGTGAGTTGAATAATTAAAATTATTGCATTATTACATTCCATTAATCCTTTTTTTTTTTTTTTTTTTTATGAAATTAGATCTTAGAACTAGAAAAATATATTTGAAATACATCTGAACCAAAATTAGTTTTTTTTTTTTTTTCTAAATTAGCTTATTAAAATATTATTAATATAAGATGTATAAACGGTGAATCTGATCTTGACCAACAAAAATATAATACATAAAAAATACAACAGAAATAAGGGGATCTTAATGCTGCCTGGAATGATACTTCTTTGAACAACATCAACATAAATATTATTCTCTGGAACCACCATTAGGTATACATTCAGAGGATGGGATGAATGATTTGTAGCGTACGTGGAAATGCCATGCTTGACCGGGTTTTCTGCTTGTTTTGAAAATGACTTAAGGAAAATTGTTGCGTTTTCTACTTTGAGACAGCTTGGGTTTATATTTTTTGTTCTTTCTATAGGTTCCATATTTCTTTGTTTTATTCATCTTTTAATTCATGCTATTTTTAAATCTCTTTTATTTTCTTTTTTTTTTAGTCTGTATACCACCATTAGGTATACATTCAGAGGATGGGATGAATGATTTGTAGCATATATGAAAATGCCTTGCTTGACCGGGTTTGATCCTGGTACCTCCAGGTGAAAGGCTGAGATGCTACCACTCGTGCCATGGAGGCCTGCATAAATAAGTATTTGTTTTTCTAACATTTACTAGCCTTAACTTTGTATCATTCTGGCTGTTGAATTTTTCAAATCAACTAGGTAAAAATTTTTCTACCTAGATTTACCTCTTTGCATGATAGCCATTTTCTTCTCACTTTATTCTATTTTCAGACTTTCAATGACAGCCTGAAAGCGCTAAAAGGGATTTGTTAAGAATATAAATGAAAAAGATGGTAGTACAAAAGTCGCATGTGTTGAAAGCAAAACATTTATCTTCAATAAATGTTATAAATAATAATAAAAAGTTATCAAAATATTACTCATTATAAATTTTTACAAGAGTATTTCAGATCATTTATATTCATTCATCATTTATATTTTATATTCCTACTGAATAAATATTACGTTTTTACATTAATTAAAAGTTTTAAAAATATAGAAAAATATTGAAAATTTTGTTATCATTAGTTTTTTTTTAAATTTTCTTAATGTATTTACCTTTTACAACAATAGTAATAATAATTAAAATATTAAATGATTGCTGCACTGTCTCCATGACAGAGTAGTAATGGCTCGACTTTTCATCTGGAGGTTTCAATTTCAAATCCCAATCAGGCACAGCATTTTTTACAAGTTTCAAAATTTCAATTTCATATTCCCAAGCATAAGCTTTGAACTTGTATGGTGAATTAATCATCATCAAAAAAATGAATGTAATAAAATGTGATAAAAAGAGACATCATAATTAATGAAAAAAAAAAATTGTTTAATAAAATTCAATGGATTAGTGACTTGCATTATAAAAATTTGAGGTAATTTATAGAAGGCCAATATGATCACTCTTAGAAATATATATTTTTTTATACAATAAATGTTTTTTTTTTTTTTTTTAAATAAGTAATATTTATTACAGATGTGAGTTTTAGTAGCCTGTTGAAATGACTACTGTCAATGCCTTGAAGTAATAAATATTTTATATTTTGATAAAAATTATAATTTATATTGGATTTATATTAGGCATCTTCATTTATTCCTTCAAGATCTCTGTTTAAATTAAATTCATTTGGATTTATATAAAAATTCTTATAAGAATCTTGATAACTGGTGTTTTATAGCACAGTATATTGTATAAATTCTGTAATAAATGGGTTTTTTAACCACCTTTCATGTTAAATTACAGTCCTGAACTAATAACAGTTACTTTTTTAAAAAGGAATAGGTTTATGAGTCTTGGAGATTAAATATAAACAGATTTAAAATAATTATCTGCTCAATTTCACGTGCGTCTGTTAAATTTGAGAACTAATCAATCACCTGGGAATTTTTATAATCAGGGTCCAATACTATTTGTAAGTTTATTAATGCTTTAAACATTTAGTTTTATCTAACATAAACATGTTTTCATCTTTTAAAATTTTTGTTTGTTTCGCAATTCTTATTTATTTTTAAATTTTAAAGTCTTAATTTTATTATTTTGTTTATCTTATGTTGTTTATATTTAAGATTCTTATGTTGACACTTTTTAATTTGAAAAGTGAAGATGTATGTACTTATGTGTTATTTGATATCGGTACCAAAAATTGAATTATGGTGACAGATGTTAAAAGTTTTAAGATTAGTATTTTCAAATATTATCGAGAATTTACTGTATCCTAATTTATCTGTTCTATGACAGTAAAATAAGATTTTTGTCATCTTGTTTTATACTACTATCAAATCCTGGACTAAAGTTTTTTTTTTATTACTTGAGAAAAATGCAAAGCCTTCTTGAAATTCGAATTTGAAACCTTTCATATAAAATTTAATAACTCTGTTATGGGCACTGGTAAATTTCCTCCATATTAAGTATATTCTTTCTAACTGAGCATTATCAATTATATTAAAACTAATAAGTCCATCTCATTGTCTCCATCGAACAATATGATTGGTTCATTAATCTTTATATATTAACTAAATAAATTGTAATAAAATGTTACATCTGATATTAAATTTAGTATTTTACAACAGAAATAACTACAACATAATACTAGGCTAACTGTGAAGAAATGAAATTCAACCATATTATGTGACAAAAAAAGATTATAGACTTTAATAATTTTATTTACAAAAGGAAATCTTTGCTTAGCTTTGTCTAAAGCTATGAGTTTATCCGTGACGATTGGTGGATGAAAATTAATTAACTTTTAAAAGCATTAACAGTTGAAACAAAAAATAAAAAATTATAAAGGATATTTAAGACGATATATAACTTACTTTAAAACGTTTTCTGTTATCCATATTTAGTAAACTTATACTGTTTTTTTCACCCAGGAAAATATTGACCATGGCAATGATCTGCCAACTATTTCATGGAACAAATCCATCGACCTAGAAAAAAAACGTTAAAAAGGAATGCATATTTACACATTTTATTATAACAAAAATGCTTAATAGTTTTAAATTAAGTGAATAAGAAAAATTTGAATTTCAACATTATTACAAACATATCGTCAATAAACGGTTTATGTTAGCTGATAAGTTGAGGAATAATAACAATTTAGACATTTTAAATGAATTAGTATTTTATTAATATGCATTATCTAAAAAATTAAAATGCAAGAAAAGTAATTTGTGTTTCTCTAGGAAGCCTATAATTTATTTTTTTTATCTCTCATCCAAAAAATTTTCATTTTTTTGTTATTATAAATAAAATAACTTATACTGTCAAATTTTATAAAAAAAAAAAAAAAAAAAAAAAAAAAAAAAAAAAAAAGAAGTGAACGGTCATTTATATTTGACAGTAAGTGAATAATTTGAAAATTATATTAAGCCTTGACTATTGTTAAATAATGTTTAAATGGATATAAATAAATAATTTAGTTAATATGAAATTAATTGTAAGTTCAATTACTGGAATTTTATTTTCAAAAGTAAGTTATATAATTTATTCTTAAAATTATCTATTAATTTCTTGTAAAAATTTACTAGTGTTCAGTAAAAATGTTTTTATACAATTTTGATTTAATTTAAATTTATATATTCATCTTCTTTTCATATTTTAAAATCTTTATATCTTTAGTAAATATTATAAATGATTCACTTTTTGGTCAATTTTGTTCTTCCTAAGATTTTTCAAAGCTAATTATTAGCATATCCCTCAAAGCAGTTTGTTAGCACTGGGCATCAGACTTAGTAAGGTTAGGTAACTCTTTAAGCGTATAGTTGATCTATATCATGTTTGTTAATTTAATTTATTTAATCTTCATCAAATTTAGTGAATTTCATATTGTTTAACTCTTTTGAAATCTACATCTTTAATTGTTTATGCAGAACTTCTACATTGCGGTTAATGTTATATAGTCTTTTGCAAATTAATGTGAACAAGAGTATTTTTTCAAAAATAATCAAATTTATTACATATAAAGAATGTACAATGTTTATTTTTTGTAATGTTGAATGTACAATGTATTTTTTTAGTATTTAAAACATCCTCCTTGCTCTTTAATAACCATTTCAATTCTTTTAGGCAGTGAGTCTGTAAGTTTTTTATGTACTTCTTTTATGTCTTGACTGTGAAACCACACCTATATCATAGCACAAATCATCTTTACTCTTTGGTAGTACAGTCTATATTTTTCAGTCTTTTCTTCAGAATTGCCCACAAGTTTTCAATTGGCTTCAAGTCTGATGAATTTCCAGGCTAGTCCAAACATTGAATTCCTTTTCGAGGCATGAAAAGCTTAATTTTCTTTGATGAATGTCAGGGGACCAAATCTTGTTGAAAAACAGAATTTTTGATTTCCAAGAAAATCTGCAAGTTTTTGAAGTTCTGGTAGAGCCCTATTTTCCAATAATGGGATGTACTTTTCACTGTTCATCATTCCATAGATAGATATTAAAGTTTTAGGTCAAAAATAGCTGAATAATTCCCAAATCATCTTCTTTAAATAATGCTTTACAACTTGCTTGATTGTGTTTTGGTGAAACCGATTCATGATTACCTCGTCGCACTTGTGACATGCCCTGAACAAGAAAATGACTTTTCTCCAAGTTTTAGCGCACTCCATTTTTTTTTGGTTGTATTTTTTGGCCCAAAGAAGCCTTTTCTTCTGCAAGGCATCCATAAGATATTGTTTTCTTATAGGCTTTTGTCCCTTGTGTCCACTTTCCAGAAGTCTTCTGCGTACAGAAGAATCATGAATTTTCACACCAGCTGATTCTAAGTCTTTTGCAACTCAAAACTATTTTTCTGAGGATTACTTTTACTTATTCCACATAACATAGCATCATATTTTAAGGTGATTTTATGTTTTCTTGCACAGCGACCTTACTTGCGGTGAAATTGTACCCATCTCAAGATTTTGTATAATTATCGTATTAACTATTTCTAAACTGACCTTATACTCTGCTGCAATCTGTCTTTGAGTCACACAAGTATGTTCATTGAGTGCTATTATCTTGCTTCTTTTCTAGGAATTAAATCTATACTACTACTTTTTAAAATTTATTAGCAAAATCACAAGTATATTATTTAGACTAAAAGAAAGTAAAATAAAATTGGTAAGCAATATACATAACCTCTCAAACAAACAAAATATTTTCAGGCAATACTTGAAATGGAGGGAAACAACTGTACAACATCTGGAATCTCTGGTACCATATTTCTTCTTCACATTAGAAGTAAAAATTACTTCTTCACATTAATTTTAACAAGACTGTACTGTTTAGTTTTGTGTGAGAAGTTGATCTTGTGAAGTACCTCTTTGATTTTCTTGTAGCTGTGGGGTGAATGTATGTTCGGTTTCGCTTATGTAGTATTTTGTACAATCGCTTCAATTTAATATATACAATTCTGAGTTTCTGTGTTTGTTGATTTATCACATTTAAATACATTCACTCACTCCTGAATATATTTTGTTGGTTTGTGTATGGAACAGACAGTAATGATTGCACTGAACACTATCGCAGTGGATTGCATTAATAAACCAGGCAAACAGGAAACGCACACTTTCAAAGATCAAGGACCTAATACAGGCAATATATTTAGTAATAGAATAGGAATTTTTTTTCTAAATACCTTAAAGAAACTAAATACCCAAGACACTTACTACTACAAGCAAATTTTATGCTAGCAGACAATCAAGACATTTAGATTATATGAAATTACAAACTAAATTTGTTTTAAAAGCATTAAAAAATAAGATTAATGAATGAGCATAATTTAAATTGAATTTGATTAATATTTAAACATTTACTTAAGCTTTTTAAGAGAGTTGAAAATATTGCTATCAGAAATTCAACAGAGGAGTATGTTGGTATTAACTACAAGGGATCTTTGGAAGAACAGAGAACAGATTCCATTAATTTGAAAGCAGTAAGTTTACAGTTTTTATTTATTTTAAAGCATTATTATGTTGTTGAATTAATTTTTAGCAGTTGCTAAAAAGATAATTATTAATATGTCTACAATTATTAAATAATTTTATAGTTTAAAAAAAAATTTTTATGAGAATTATCACATTTATTAAATATTATTTACATGGTTTTTTTTTTTTTATTTTAATTTTATAAAAACCACTTTTTGCAGTTTCTCCATGAGCAGCATTACAGAAGATCTTTTAAAGTGGTTAGGAAACTTATTATTTATATCAAATTTGTTATTGTATTTGTAAAAAAATGTCATAAATAAAATATTTAATTATTTATAAATTTAAAAATTATGAGTATCTTTGAGCAGTTGATATCTTGTTTGGGTAAATCCAGTTTCTGTTATATGCAAAGTTTGATTTTGTTGTATGTATAAACAAAAAAATTCAACTTTCTTATTTATTTTTTTATTACTTTCTGTTTTCAAACTTTTAAGTATTTTTAATTTAAACGGTTTTGTTTACATTTATTATTGATTTATTTTATTCTATAACTTTTCCATTTGTATATTTTTGTTTTTATACCTATTTTAATTTTTTGCTAGTCCATATTATTACAGATTGTATAAATTATATGAGATAAAAGCAATTTTTTTTTTTTTTTATGATTACCTTATAATCTTTCATGTAAATAAATAAAATGAATCCAATAAAATAAATGTAGCAGATCAAATATACTACTTGATTATATATTACATATTTTCTAAACATTTCAAAGGAAGCAATATATGTAATATCACTAATGGAATATTTCATAACAATTATGTAAAGATCGTCTGAAAATGTACGAGTTGTTTTGATTATTATTAATAAACAATTATATAAACTCTCAGGATTTTCATAAATACTTCTTATAACTTGTAATAAAAATTGTTTATGTATTTAAGAAATTCATGTCACATTGTTTTTCTTTGACTATTGACAATAATTGTTATTATAAAACCCTAACCATCTAGAGGCAATTAAAAAAAAAACTGATAATTTTTTTAACCTTAAAAGTCGATCCTTAAATCCATACACAAGTACTAACTTTTTATGGAATATTATTGGAAATAATATTTTAACTATTTTTATCATTTTTTTAAATTGATAATTTTCAAGTAAGTTCTATTTTTTGTAGTATTATATTTTATCTACAGTATTATACTATAGATTAGTAATCACATTTAACTAAAAAATATTGAAATATAATTAATAAATTTAAAGAAGTGAATTTGTTAAATTTTTTATAGTTAAGAAGCTTTTTATTTTTGTGTTAACAGCAAATGAATATAATTAACTTTTTTTTTTGTATAATTTGTGTATTAATTAAATTATTGAATTGTGTAAAATAAATATTATTATTATTATAAGATAACAATATTATTATTCACTTATTTTGTTTTTATTCTTTTACATTTTGTTTTTATACAAATGATTATTATTCACAGAAAAAAGTAATAATTAGTTTATGCTTTGTGACATTATTTATGTATGTATGAGTAGAAAAGAAGTAATTATTAGTGTTGAAATTGAATTATTTATTAGTTACTACAAAAAAGAGCTGGAAAATTACATACACTACTCTCTTATTAATTATTAAATTTATTGTAAAAATTTTAAATATATATCTTCATTATTGGGAACATAAAAAAATATTTACTACTATGTTGTATCCTCAGTTATAATTAAATCTGAAATAAATATTTAATTTCTTTATACTTCAGGAATCTGTTCTTTTTGCTTAGAAATAAATGTTTCATATCTAAGAAGAGGATCCTAGCACAACTTAAAACTGTTTGTCTTGTCATAGATTTATTAATTAAGAACTTCTAATTTACTGAAATATACATACATTTTACATGACATTTCAAAATCAGACAAAAATATGGTAAAATAAATTAGATTTTCATCAACGGTTAACTTTTAAAATTTTAATTATCAATAATGGTTACGAGGTCATGGAAGACAAAGTACCTGGTGGTACTGATGGGTTATAATATCTCATGGCATTAGTTGTAATTATTTCATTGCTCGGTACTTATGGAAAGTCTTCACATTTAATATTTGTTTTAGTTCATGTGTTTTTTTACTTCTTTTTTAAAAAAAAAAAATATATTTTCAACCTTAATGAATACATATTTTTATCCAATAACATTTAGCTGATAATGAAGTGTATGCTTTGAAATGCATTTTAATAATAATGCTAGACATGCTTGGATTAGCTGTGGATTTCATATGTAAGTAAACATTTTATAATTTATAAATTACTACTGAAAGCATTCTCGACTGAAATAAATGTTATTACAATGACAGAACTGTCATTTTGTATATATTGAAATCAGTTGTAACTAATAATGTATTATATGATAAATGTTATTGGTTATCTGACCTATTCATATTAGTTTTTTAATCAAATAAATTTTTCATTCGCTTGATCAAAATATTATCCATGGGATTTCATGGATAAGACTCTAATTAAAATTTAATTTTAGAGTTATTTATCCTGATAGAAAATCTTTTTTATCGTTAAGTAAATTCTAATCTAAACGAAATAGTATCATATTTTATGGTGGAAAACATTAATTACTCCTGTTTTATGGATACATTTTTTTAACAAAATATATAAAAAAAACTAATGTTTAAAGATAAATACATAATACTTCAAAAGAAAACAGGCACTATAGTTTTCCTCTTACTATTATATAAAAATGTTTGTGATTTGAATTGATAAAAACAGCTTAGATGCTGGATAAGAGACTTTATTTGCTGAAATTAAAAAGCTGCATTTGTAAATTGTAAGTAAAAAAAAAAAAAAACTGTTAACCTAATGCTACATATATTTAACATGTAATTTCATTTTAGATTAGTATTTTTATTTAAGTACTACAAGATTGGTTATATTACATGTATGTATTATAAAACATTAGATGAGATCCATAAAATGTCAAATGTAAAAAATACCAAACTTAACCAGGAATCAGATTAAGAATTATTAAATGACAACGTACAAACTCCAAGTACTTGTTTTTTCTATTAAATATTAATGTAATTATTCCCACACCTATCTAACCTGATATAATGAGATATAATGTATAAAAATAAAATTTACTAAAATGTAGCATCTATAGCAATATGGAACATGATTAATGTATGTAATTGAGTTAATTTCTAATACTTATCTGTTTTATTAAGTTGTTAATAATTGGCAGCCATAAGTTTTTTTTAATGATATTGAATATCTGTATGAAAAGGTTTTCTCTAATCTGCTGCTACTATTGGAACTCCAGCAAATAATATCCCACTGTACCTCTTTGCTGTGTGTTCTGCAATTTTGCCTTTCTCCACATACCTTAAATATAATTAGTTTTGTATTTTTCAACAGCTCTATAGATTTGCAAACTACGGTTAACTTATATCCATTTTGAAAAGTTAGAATCCAATATTTACAAGAATAGTTTTGCAGTACTCTTGACATGAATCAGTACGATTGTGAGTTTGAAATCATCAGCTGTTACATAAAAATTGTATTCATCTAGTTTTCCTCTGTAAGTACATAATTACTTCTTTATTTTTTAAAATTCTAGTATTTAAATAGTTATTTTTTTTTACTTAATATAAACATGATTCCACTTAAAAAAAAATAGTTGATATAATTTTTTCTCAGAATCAGTAAAAATAAAATTTTTTTTAACAATTATTACCAATCAAAATTATTTAAGACAATCAAATTCAATATTAACAGTACGCTTACAATACAATACAAATTAACAATAAATACGCCCAAATTTTAATTAATGAAAAGCTAATTTGTATTAAATTTAAAAGATATGACTAGCTATTGGGATTTCTGACATAAATTCCTAGCCAAGAAAAATTCAAATAACAAGTTTAAATATATAGTGAATTGAATAGCTCAAAGCCTATATGTATACATATGTGGGTACAAATTTCCATTTTAATTAATGGGAAAAAAAAATGATTTTAAGATGTAATGCTAGTGACATCATCCTCTTGCATATCTTTGGCTGTGAAATTGAGGCAGTTCTTTCTATCTAATCCGTATATTATTTTTATAGGGGTATAGAGCTGATGCGCAGTGGATAACTTTTTATAAAAAAATATTGAATAATGTAAAAATCTAAATCTGATTATCTTTATGTGAATGAAATCCAAAATATGAGTATGTTTTTTATGTGCAATTACACTCTCGAAAATATGTTACAAATTGTTATTTTTTCACAATGCATACTACCATTTATAAAAAAGTAAAATCAGAAAATATTTCAATAAAGTTTATGATTCTACAGATTTTTTTTTTTTTAGTTTATTATTATTTTTTTTTAAAGTAATTGACATTTAAGTTTCCCTATGAAAATTATCCAAAAAAAAAAAGAAATAAAATTTGGAAGAAAAACTACAATTCTAGTTGTTTATTAGTTTTCTATTGTTTAAATCATATATATTATTGTTTAATAATCTTTTTTTAAACAGAATATTTTGAAATAATTTCTTTAATCTAAACAGTAATAATTATAATAATAGTACTTAGAACCAAATATTATATATATATATATTGTAATTTTATGTATGTTTCACCATATTTTGAAAAAAAAAAAAAATCTAACCTCTGATGCCTTTATTGTCCTTTAAAAAAAAGTTATTCGCTCAAAAGTTTTCTAATA
>JAAAKQ030099797.1:0-14426 GCA_010016005.3 Zanna intricata
AAAAGGATAATAGAAGGAATAGTGGAAGGGAAAAATTGTAGGGGAAGACCATGTTTAGAGTACATAAAACAGATAATGGATGATATAAACTGTAATTTGTACTGGGAACTAAAGAGAAAAGCTGATAAGAGAGTGGAGAGCTACTGCCAACCAACTTAAGAGCTGTTATAACCGGAAAGAAGAAATATCACTTTAGTGACATAAATTAATTTCATTCAATTTGGAACTGTCTTGGATTGGTAAATACAAGGTTTGATGATTAAGAGAAATTATCAAAGTTATATTTGCAAAGTTTGCTTTTACAAAGCAAACTTGCAAGTTATTATGTAACTTGCAAAGTAATATAACGTACTTATGTTACTTTTTATAACATAGTTATGTTTGCAAGTAACTTTATTTATAAAGTTTGATTTCATGTTAAATGTAATGTTTTTTAAATAAGTTGTCCTGTTTTAACTTCACCTTTTGATATTTCATCAGTGCATTTGTGATAGATTTATGGTGAACATGTTTAAGAAGTTCTGAATAAGTTTTATTATTGTTTAGCCAAAACCTATCTTCATATATTTCTCTTATAATAAAATTTATCAATTATTTATCTTTATATTTATTTATTTATAAAATTATTTATCAATTTTTCAAAATAAAAAAAGTAACTTAATAATTTATAAATCATTTGCAACAGAGGTCAATAAAAAAAGAAATCAATAAATAATTTGGAAATGAGATAAAAGCAGGCGAATTAAAATGTATTTTTTATGCTAAATCTTAAAAAAATAAAATCAGTTTTTCTTTATCCCCTCAGATTTTTAGTTACGACTCTTTCAAACATTGAGAAACCTAAATAACACAAGCCTGCAAAATTTTTTTTTTTTTTTTGGTTTGTGGAATTTTTGTAACTTTTTAATTGTTGATTTCAATGTATTTTTTAGCACTGAATCTGAGTATAAACTTAATTTTTGAATAAAATCAGAATTTTTCAAAAATTGCAAATTTCAAAATTTGTAAAAAGTTGAAAAATTGTGAAAATGTGATTCTAAAAATAGACATAAAACTTTTTTTTTAATTATAAGGTTATATAATATATGTATATTTTTTTTTTGGCTTGTACTATGCATTCTTATAGCTAAATAGTTAACTGGTCTGAAGAGGTGGGTGGGAAGGGGAATTGGATTGATGATGACGAGACGGTGGGAGAGCTTGGCCGACAGGTTGTGACAAGACTTAACAACATGTAACATGTTTATTGGTAGTTATCCATCCCACTCATGCACCATGCAACTATCAGTGCTATTTCAACCATGAGCGTACATAAATCAAGTTTTTTCCATCTTCCGTGATTGAACGTGTTTTTGTTAATGGAAAATATATTTTCAGGTATAAAGCAAACTTTCTATTTTCAAAAAAAGCTTTAACAGGCTGGAAAAATTCTGCAGATTCTTTTCGTTACATCTGTGGCGAGTTAATGGTGAAAAAGCAAAAAAGAAATATAACAAGTTTCTTTTCACAAGTCTACCTCATGTTTTGGGAGTGAAAATAGCAGATCAAGACAAAATTTTGGCATCCCCTATGTTTACTACACATGTGTTTAAGGATTAAGACTATGGTCTAAAGGTGAACAAGAAGTGTTCAGATTTGGAGTTCCAGTAGTATGAGAGCCGTGGATACTGGTGTTCTTTGGTGGTTGGGTTTCAATTAACCAAACTTCTCAGGAGTGGTCGATCTGAGATTGTACAAGACTACACTTCATTTATATTCATACACATCATCCTCAATCATCCTCTGAAGTAATACCTTACAGTAGTTCTGGAGGCTAAACAGAAAAAGTGAGTGGTATGAGAGCCACGAAATCACATCAATGATTGTTACTTTTGTTCACAGTTTCAGTTTGAAGAAAAAAAAAGAATCATCTATCCAAATATGCCACTTGCTTTACACCTGGTTACTCATGGTCCAGATGTTCCAGTGCCAATTCCACCAGAAAATTTACTTGAAATAGACAGTTCCGCAAGTGATTTAAATGAAGATAACATTAAGTACAAACCCGGAGATAGCTTTGAACCGGAGCTTTATTCACAGTCTGAACTAAACGATTTGGTTCGAAACTTATATCTGACCAAAGAAAATTCAGAATTTCTTGGTTCAATGCTTAAAGAAGAACCTTCTAGCAGCAGGCATCTCATTTTCCTGGTTCAGGTACAAAAAAAGAATTTTCTTCCATATTTTTTGGAAGAAGAATTAATCTTCTGTGCCCCTTTTGAATCAATTTAACATTCGTACAAAAGTACTGATTGGGGACTGACTGTTTATAGATTGATCCAAAAGAAGCTTCAAAGTTATACTTCTTCACAATGGGAATTCGTATCAGTCAATACCAGTCGGACATTCTGTCCATTTAAAAGAGGGTTACAATAATTTGGAATTTGTTCTAAATAAAATTAATTATAACAATCATAAGTGGATTATGTGCGGTGATCTCAAAATAATATCAATGCTCCTAGGACAGCAAGGAGGATACGCAAAGTTTCCTTATTTTTTGTGTGAATGGGATAGCAAAGACAGAAAAAATCATTGGATAAGGAAACACTGGCCAAAAAAAAAGCTTCATTAAAACCTGGAACAAAAATGTGCTCCAAAAAGCTCTCATAGACTCAAATAAAGTTCTTCTTCCATCTCTGCATATGAAGTTAGACTTAGTGAAGCAATTTGTCAAAGCCTTGCCAAAAGAAGGTAAGTATTTTAAATATATCTGTGACAAATTTCCACTTTTATCAACTGCCAAACTAAATGACAGTGTCTTTACTGGTTCTGATATTAGAAAACTTCCCAAAGATCGTAACTTTGAGAAACAAATGGAAGTTGTAGAAAAAGAAGTCTGTAGAGCCTTTAAAAATGTAACCAAGTTTCAGGACAATAACAAGGATCTGAACTTCAAATCAATTGTTGAGAACATGCTTTAGAAGTACAAAAATTTTGAATATTCCTTGAGTTTGAAGTTCACTTCCTAAATTCATATGTGGACTATTTTTCTGAAAATTTGGGTGTCATTAGTGAAGAGATGGGCGAGAAATTTCATCAGGACATGAAAGAAATGGAAAGAAGGTATCTAGTCATATGTACTACTATGAAGATAGACTATTGCTGGATGTTACACAGAAATGAACCCAAGAGAGAACATAGAAGGAAAAGTATGATGCAAGTATAAGCTGTCCAAATAAACTTTAACACATGGAATAGAACTGTAAGTACTTTACATACTTTGTCATTATGGGTGGGTGAAGAAGGGGAGTAGTTTATACTTTGTCATTAACAATGTGTGATGTGGAGAAGTATTTTCTAAAGGAATGACTTAACACAAAAAAATTAAATAAATAAATAAATTTAAAAATGCATTATAATAGAAATTAGGTTTATTTTGTGGCAATTTTTATTAGAAATTAATGGGTCAGTGACCTCCCTGCCCACCTCTTCGACCACTCAACTGTTCAGCTATAAGAATTCACAGTTTAAACAAAAGAAGTGAATATAGTATATTAATTTATTGTAAAAGAAAAAGGTTTTATATTTATTTTATTGTATCACATTTTTGCAATTGTTCAACTTTTTACGAAAGTTGAAATTTGCGATTTGCTAAAAATCCTGAAGTGATGGAAAAAAATTTTAATGTTATTTTCAGATTCAGTGCTAGAAAATACATAAGAATCAATTATCAAAAACTAAAAAACACAACCATTGCAGGCTTGTGCAATAGAATACAAACATAATAATTATAATTAAAGTTACTACCTCTATTTTGCAGACATTTACGTTTATCTTAATTTATTTTTTCTTATTTTCCTTTGGTATTCAGTGAATTTTTCTCTTTATCATCCAGCAGTAGTTACTCTTCATAGATTCATCCCATCTGCCTTGGTAATGATGTTCTATCTGCAGTATATCTTGGTGGAAACTTTCTCCTTGTTCGTCTCTGATGTAATTCAAGTTTAAATGGAAAAAAGTGAATTTTCAATAACATTCTGCAGCCTAAATCTTTGTAGTACACTAAGAATTTATAAGTTGATCATGGTTTTCAGCTTTATTTTTCTAAAAAAAAAAGTTATAACATCTCTGAATAACTTCCATGCTGCTAGTTCTTTAAGATTCAGTTTGCTGTCAAATAAATTTTCAAAACTTAATTTTCCTATTTGTGGCCCAATGAATAACCCCTCTTTTAATTTGGGTTCACTTAATTGTGAAAAAATCTCAGCTAAATATTTAAAGCAATCGCCATTTTTATCTAATGCTTTTACAAAATTCTTCATCAATCCTAGCATTATGTATAGAGGTGGTAAAATAATACGATCTGTTTCAACAAGATGAATATTGACAACATTTTCGTTTCCTGGGGTAAATTTTTTTTTTTGGCCAGTCTTTAACTATGTAGTGTTTATGTGTAGCCCGACTATCCCAAAAACACAAGAAATACATATATTTTGCAAAGCCACTCTGGAGATCAAGAAGAAGCCCATCACTTTCAGGTCAGCAATGATTTGCCATGGGTGTTCATCATACTTAATAGCTTTTAAAATCTTTGACATATTTTCATACGTTTCTTTCATTCCTACATCGTGTGCTACTGGTATAGAAGAAAATTTATTTGAGTTATGTAACAACACTGCCTTTAAGCTTTTTTTTTATGAGTATAAATAAATGCTGATCATGAATAACATATTTGATGTCCAGTTTAGACATTAGTCCCCTAACATCATGGCAAGAACAAATTAAACCACCACTTTTAAACTATTTCAGTAAATTTCATTTTGATTTCTATATACTGAAATTTTAGTATTCTTATTTAATAAATTCCATTCCTTAAGACATGAACCTAGGAGTTCTGCACGTTGTTTTGACAAATACAAGTCACAAATTAGGTCTCTCAGTTCTGCTTACCTGATGAAGTGAGGTTCAGTATTTGATTCTTCTGGAATGTAATTAATACCTATTGAAGCTGAGATTCATCAGTTGAAAAATTTCTTTTCAAGAAGTTGGAACATTCAGAATCTGTAAATCAATACTATGAAGTACTAGTGGTCTCATAGCTGAACAAACATTTAGGTATGCAGTACTGCTTTTATTGATTGACTTGAAACCAGTAACATTTGTTAAGAAGAAATAGCAGTCATCATAATGGTTAGTAGACTTTATCAATTCACTGGTACATCAAAAGGCAAATGCTCCTTTTTACTTATAACCATTAAGTTAGTTTAATGAAATACTTGATGCATACTGGATGTCGAGCCCAGGATTTAACTTGTCTCTCAAGGAACAGTCAAAATAATGTTTGTAAGCAATTTTTAACAGATTCGATACTGGTTTTCATGGTGAATTCTCTACAAATATAATAAAAAATATTTGGAGAATTTTTACAAGCCTGGTTTTTATTCATGGTGAAATTCAAAATGTTTTAATGAATGAAAGTAAACTAGAATATTACAGAAATATTTACTTAATTAAAAAAATAATGAAGTTTTATTTTATAAATACTTAATTACTTAAAATATTTCATAAAGTTGCTTCACCATAAAGTGTAATAAAACACACGTGAAATACACACACATAACAATCTTATGTTCAATAAAATGGTACCAAAAGTTGTTCTGTCATAAAAATAATCGTTCAATAAATTTATGGCTTCACTTACAAAACAATATTTATAATATGAGTATGATAAAACCACTATCAAAACTAAAGAACACAGCAAGTCATAACAAGAGTTGAACTCATACTTAAGAAAATTTCATCACATTGAATTACTCATTACTTGACTTACTGACATGTCTATACATATCTGGCTTGACATGAAATGACATCATTCAATTGTTACGTTCAAATTTAGGTCTAAAGCATGCATCACAACATAAATCAGATGTGAGTAATCAAACATACAGACATACTAACTTAATTATCTTGTTTGTTCCACAAATGATGGAACAAATAAATTTAAAGGGTTGTAACTTAAGAACGTTGCGTGATGGGTTGTTTCAGAAAGCATATTCAGATTCAGCATATATTGTGTAAAATACTAAACAGAACACCTACTCCCTTTTCATTTCCAAATTTTATGTTGACCAGTGTAATAAATGGATTATTTATGAACATGTAACATTCTATTAACTTAACAACTAAGTGTTAACTAAAATACGATCATAATCATAATCAACATACCAAAACTTATCTAAATCTTATCGAATCAACACAATAGTAAGAGAGGAAAACTGATCATGTTAGAGAAATAGTACTGATGTAATCAGGTAATGATATGAATAAACTACTTTAAATTGTATGATATTCTAAATTATAGTGCTATTTTAAATTATATGATAATTTCATTTAATAGTGTAATAATTATTTTCCCAAGTACCTAACTAGCTTAAAACTTCTGCAAAGAACAAAGATTTAATTACTCAAACATAAATTCATTATTTACAATGAATGTGACATGCTCTCTTGTTTTATTTGTCTGTGCACATTATTTATGCCTGCAATAAAATGTAAATGTCTGAGTATAGCAAGTTTTAACATTTTCTGTTACTCATTCCCATCATCATCTCATGTGGTATATCCTATTTTTTTATAAGATCGTATAATACTATTGCTATGTCTGGTATATGGTAAACTGTTTTTTACTTTGTGGTTAATGTTTTTTCCTAATTAAGAAATTTGATTATTCTTACAGTTTATTTTGGTATTATTAAACAAGTTCAAACAAATACACAACATTATTAAAATATATTTTGCTTTGTTTAATTACATTTTGCATTAAAATAGTATACTATAAATGTGTTTAGATATAGCAACATTTGAATGTTTTCTTGGTTATCTTTTAGAGACTTAGCAGGTTTTAATTTATTTAGAATTAAATCTTAAGAATTTTTAATATTTTTTTCTGAATCTTTACTTTATTGCTGAGAATATAATAAAGAAATATTGTAGCTACAGTTTTATAGTCTAAAGTAATAAATTGTAAAGTCCTCATAAATTGTTCATTAGCCAGTTTCACAAGTACTATCAAATAATTTTAAATCTGTTGTTACAGGCACTGATTTAAAAGCTTACTATTTTACAAAACATAGCGGGTTTTTTCCAATATTTGTTGTATTCTGTAAAATTGTCTTTCCCTTCTTTTATATTTTAAAGATTAACTGCCTGTGTAATTTTCAGTTTATTGATGGATGATCTTACATTACAGGAGGATTATCCAATAAATGTGAATAACCAATGTAAAAAACTAGTTGAAATAGCAAAAAAATTGCAGTGAAAGAAAATTCTGTATAAAATGAAACAACAGGAACAGAAAACATAGAAAATTTAGTTATAAGTAACATGCCTATCTGCATTGCTGTGGATAGGGAAATTTTTCTAAATATTTCGGCTAGCTTGACAGATCCAAGTAACAGATGAAATATTAATTGAATCAAATGATGATCTTATCCAGCTACTACTTATTTAGCTTATGTGACTATTACTAATAAATGACTATAACAAAACTCTGACTTGCTTAAATGATTCTATATTGACCAATGAATGTAATATGGAAATCTCTGAAGATTTAAATGTTTCTACTGTCTTTGTTTATCATACTTATGCAAAAATAATGCCACTTTCTTTGATAATAAGTTCAAAGATATGGATTACTTTGAGATACTATTTACAAACCTGAATGAAGAGAATATAGAAATTAAAAATTTAATCTTAAATATCCAAAAAATTCAAGATCAGCCACCTGTTGTAATATTGAAAAATTGGACCTTGAACACGATTCAGAAACACTGAAAGAATTGCAGAATTCTGTAGTTGGTAATTGGTCATACAAACCATGGTCTTGGAAAAGAAAAATACATAAAAGTAGTAGAGAGAAGGAATTTAATTATAAAGGTTTAAAGAAAGATAAATGTTTCGGGAAATTGGGAATATAGTTAAGAAAAAAATGAAGAAAACTGAAATAATCTTTCAACTGTAAAATGAGTTTAGTAAATACAAAATTGAAGTGTAGAAGTATTGGAGAACATGATAGAAAAATAATTTTCATATGATTTTGGAAAAATTTTGACTGGAGTGAAAAGAAAATGTTGCCATTTTAGTAGATGTATACGAGGCAAAAGATAAGAAAAATAAATGGAATGAAGTTTCTTAAGAACATACAACTACAATTTTCACTTAGAGCTGAATGAGTAAGAATAGGAGTTTGTAGAACTATGTTTTTAAACACCAGTTTAGGATTGGAAGATGATCAGCCTTATCATGGATTCAAAATTACAATAATTTGTACACAAGCCAGGTTTCTGAAGGGGTCTCAGATGATCAGGTTAATAAGCCTTCTTGATTGTGTGAAAAATTTAAAAGAAATCGTTTTGTGTCAGATAAGAAATTTATAGAACAAAAGAATCATCTGGAAGAATTTTTGAAAGACTTGTCCAAAATGGAATCCCATTATTGCCGTCATGATACTGGGAAACTATACTTTGAAACAGTTTGGAACTCAAAGTGGAATTGTTCAAATATTATAAGGAAGTGTGCCATTCACAAGAATGAATACCTTTGAGATTCAAGATGAATAAATGAAAAAGAAAAACAAATGAAAAAGTTTTACATCTATCTGCAGAGAAAGGATCAGTGTGAACTGTATACCAGTTATAAACACAATTAAAGAGAATTATAAAAATCACATAACAAATAAAAGGGATGCTAGCCAAAAGAAAGAACAAGATAATTTGAGTAGTGATGGGGTTCATATGTTCATATGTTCACAGTGGATTTACAAAAAGTACTAAAAGCTCCAAACCTTAAAGTTTCAGCTCTTTATTACAAACTGAAACTCTGTGTGCATAATTTTACATTTAAAATAATAAAACAAAGGATGGTTATTGCTACTTATGACAAAAATCAGAAGGTGGTTTCACCTCCCAAAAATTTTCTTCTGTTTGCAATTTAATTTTTCAAAAGATTGGTGTAAAATCAGGTGAAACCGTCATCTTATTTAGTGATGGTTGCACCATCAGAATAGGAATTCGACATTATCTAATGCTTTGATTCATCTGAATCAAAAGCTGAATATTGTAATTATTCAAAAATTTCTTGGGAAAGGTCACACTGAAATGAAGTGTGACAGTATGCACTCATGTTTTGAGAGAAGGTTAAAGAACAGAGAATCTACACACCAGCACAGTATATTGACATCTGCAATCAATAGCTTAAATCATTCATTTGAGACATTACCATTCATTGTATGACAGCTTTAATCATGAGTAATAATTATTCAAGGAGTTCAAATTCTCATATTTTTGCTAGTTCTGCTACCTCTGTTTTTAATATTTTTTTTTCATTATTATTTTCTTTAATTGTTATAATGGTTTTTTTTTTATTTTGTTTAATTGAAGTTTTTGATATGCATCTGGTATGTTAAGTTTGTTATATATAGGGAAGTAAAGAAAAAATGTTTAAAAAGTTATTAAACTAGTTTTCAATTTCTTCATACAACATGTAATTTTTAACATGTAAATTTTTAATTTTAAGCAATTTTACTCCTATTATGATCTTAGTCGTATTATGATCTATATTTACTTCTTACAGTACATTAGTAAAAACTTCCGTATCTGCTATAGGTGCCATTGCAAAATCTGCTAAGTCTTATTTAAAAAGAAAAAATGGTTATTATTACAATTTTATAATATTTGAGAACACTACAACTTAATAACATTTGAAATATTATGAATTTATGCTGTGTCATGTTAACAGCAGAGCTACGTACATTAGTAATGCGGATAACTTTTAGCTCTCTTTTCTTTTCTTTTTCTGTTTAGCCTCCAGAACTACCATAAGGTATTACTTCAGAGGATGATATGTATGAATGTGAATGAAGTGTAGTCTTGTACAATCTCAGCTCGACCACTCCTGAGAAGTGTGGTTAATAGAAACCCAACTACGATCTAGTATTCAAATCTGTATAAAAATAACTATCTTTACTAGGACTTGAACCTTAGAACTCTCGATTTCGATATCAGCTGATTTGTGGTGTTGTGTTAACCACTAGACCAGCCCGATGGGCTAATTTTTAGCTCTCCTGGAAAATTTTAGTGAAAAGAATTAGCAGGTTTTGACTACCAGCCAATGATATGTAAAATAAAAAAAAAATTATATAATATATATACAAGTATGTATATCATTCTAGTATAGGACAGCAAAAATTACATATATGCTCATATCATTCAAAATGAAAACACAACTTCGAATAAAATGACAAATTATTAAAATAATATGTTTTTAAAAAATTATTCCCATAGCTAAGTTTCATTATAAATACTATGCCTCAAACCATTACATTGAGTGTTTTAAATACCAAAAATTTATTCTCATACCAAAAAAACAAGTGTTGCTCAGTAACAATGCCAAGTTTGTCCTACAACTCAATTTACTTAAAGGCCTCTTCATTTACCTAAAAATCAAGAGACAAGTTCACAAATTTAATAAGCTTCTAATGGAAATTTACACTATCTCTCTCTGCTCTGGTCTGTTTTTGAGAGCAAGGTCAATGTCTACACCCTCCCAGCTCTATCACAGAGTTCTCCACACTTCGCCTTATCCTTATCCTAACAGCAATTATCTCAGTTATTTGGCTTGAATTATTATCAATAATAGTCAAAATATTATCGATAAAATTTAATATAATGGATCCTTTTTCTTTAATCCTTTCTTTATACTTGTGCATTACACTTTAATCCTTTCTTTATTACTTGTCCTTAAGCTTAGTGTCAGTAGTCATCCTCCAGTTTACAAAAAAGATAGTGACTTATAGAAAGATTAGTATTGACAGCAGAAGTTGCACTTTTTTTATGATTATACTTATTTACATATCAGTAGAGCATCTTACTAATCATTTTAAAATATGGCATCATAATTTTGAAAATGACATCAATTTTGAGAAAAGTACGGTAACTTGAGCTAAAGATAAAAAACACTACAAATGTATTAATTAAGAGTTCTTTATAACTTGAAACAATTAGTTATTTAAATGTAACAAGGTCAACAATTATTTTAGTGTGAAAATTGAAGGTTTGTGAAGGTTAGGTATTATACTAGATATTATTGAAAGGATTTCTGAATATTACAGAATAGGACTCTTAATGAAGTTGTGATACTTTAAATCTTCCTCTATCTAAGCTCTGAGCTATATCTGGGAAACAGATTAATAGAGAAAAGCAAGAATTACTTACAAGTTCAAGAAATTAAATTTCTGAGAAGGATAATCAGAAAAGCTAGAAAGAATAAAGTAAGGAATCAAAATATCAAAACTGCAGTAAATTGAAAACTTCTTTAAAAAGCAGATGAAGACTCTCATTTAGTTTGGTCATGACATTAGTACGGATGCCAAAAGTTAGTCATAATGGATATGGAAGTATAAGATTAATGGAACAAGGGAAATAAATATGTCACAAAGGAAGTGAAGATAGTATTCAGAAGTGGTGGAAGAAAAGGGAACTGTCTGACGAAGTATAAAATATAAACAAGATAGTAAAAGTTCTCACAACCTCGATGCATTACTAGTAAGAATATAAAAAAAAAAAATATTCAAGTATTTATTTATAGTTATTATTTGCTAATTTATTTACATACTTTATGTTTATAGTACATACATACTTTATGTACATTTACATGCATGTACAAGTATGTACATTTACATACTTTATGTTTACATATAATATGATTCCACTGATGTGGAATCATATTATACGTATTGACTGTAGTAATCTTTTTCTCTGGTATACCAGTTTAGATAACCCAGTTATATTTGAGGAATTAATTTAATTCTATAAATAGTATCATTGCTGGTTATTTGAGCATATCTCTGAAATTTACCTTATGAGTGTAATGCTGTTTCAATTGCCTGAAATAGTACATAATTTCTACGACCAGTAATTATGCTTCAACTATGAAGAAATAATATTTTTTAATCATTTAAGTTAGCTGTAGTATTTTAGCACAATGTTAATACTGTTGCTGCTTCTCTGCCCTTAGCTTCCACTTCCATCTATTTTCACTATTTCTTCCTACTTTTATCTTTCTTTCTTTTATTGTTTCCTCCATTTCATTCTTGTAGCAACATTGTGTTTTTTTTTACTTTGCACATGTACTGATAATTGTATAATTATGAAGGGGATTTTAAAATTTCCTTAGGAAGCCTTTTAGTCAAACATTCTTTTCATATGGCCATACCACCAAAATTGCCACTGTTTTGTTATTATAGTGTATCCATATGTATACAATTTCAAATGGTCTCATTCCTCTGTCTAGCCTGTTCTTTCTCATTTTTCCTCAAAGGACCACTTAAAACGTGTAATATTTTTATATAGTAAAAAATTCTTAATTTTCTCTTAACTGAAATAAAAGATTGTTATAGAAGTGGGTATATAGTTGTGAATTTGGGAAAATTTCAGATTGAATATGGTATTTTTTTTTTTGTTTCAAGTAATTTTCATTTTTTTAAAAAGTAGTATCATTTTTAATCAGCTCTTTTTCAGTAGCCCACCAAAAGAACATCTAGAGATTCGCTATTGGGGATCTTTTGGGGTTTCGTTGTTCGGTATATATTTATTATTTTTTATTTAATTATATATATTTTTTAGACAGAGTTTGTTTATTTGGTTTGTTGACTTTTGGTCTAATGGTTAACACATCACAAATCAGCTGATTTTGAAGTCAAGAGTTCTATGGTTCAAATCCTAGTAAAGGTAGTAGTTATTTTTATACAGATTTGAATACTAGATCATGAATACTGATGTTCTTTGGTGTTGGGTTTCAATTAACCACACATCAAGAATGGTCAACCTGAGACTGTACAAGATTATACTTCATTTACATTCATACATATCATCCTCATTCATTCTTTGAAATAATATCTTACGGCAGTTTTGGAGTCTAAACAGAAAGGGAGAGAAAGAGAGAGAGAGAGAGCGCTCTTTTTCAGTAATTTTTTATTCCTTTTGAATGCTTTTTTAAAGTTATATAAAGAGATTGTTCATTTTTAATTAAATTTATTCAGTGATTTGTTCATAAGAAATAAAATAAGTAGAAAATTCTGATATCAATCCATTTTTTTAAAATAAGTATTTTTAATTATTCCATTTATTGATCAGATATAAAATTTCCTTTTCAATGTAGAAATACAATTACTTGAAAATTTAATTATGGACATTAATAATTGATAAATTTCATTTAGTGATGTAGATTACCTGGAAATCAAGTTAAAATATAAACTTATAAGTATTTGAATGTCTTATTTATAATGTGAAAGAAGAAAGATTACATCTATTCATCTGTCGAGGACATGGCATAGTTTAGTATTACTACCAGCATTATGTCTTCTTATGACCATTTGGTGGTATCTGCTAGTTGTTTAAATTACATTACTTGCTATTATTTATCTCCTTAACAGAAGATATTAAAAACTAGAACAATTAGCTTAACCAGAGGTGTGTATCAACAACCTGACAGGGAGTGGTTGTCATGGTTGAGTGGTTGAGTGGGACCACTCAGTGTGTATGGTAGTGTTTTGTGTTGCTCCACGAAAAGTGTTTATTTAATTGGTTTTTTGGTTGCTTTTTATGGATTTGTTGGTTGGAACTTAAGGTAATACGGTTAATGGACTTACTTACAATCTTTTTGGTGATTTGGAATACAGACAAATTTTTTATTACAGTTTTTTATTGGGTGCCTTTTATAGGGCCTGACGGGCTTAAGGTGCAACTTGCACCCTGTTTAGTCAGATTTTGTGATTTGTTTTATGTGGACAGTGATTTAGAGTTCAAGCTTCTTTTGTTCTTCGGACTCTAAAGTAAGTTTTTTCGACGATTTTTTATTTGTAGGTTATACTTATAAAGTAAATTGGTTAAAATTATTCTAAGTGTACTGCTGTGTCGTGACTTGTAGATTACGTCAGTCTTGTGTAGTTAACAATGACAGAATATTTTTCTTACAAACCATATATAGCTACTGGAATAATTCCTCACGCTATTATAGGAGGATCCACCTTTCGTTGATTTTCTCTCGCTCCATCGTCCCGATTTCGTTCCCCTCCCGGATCTCCATCGATCCGGGCCTTCTGTCACAATCCTACCCCCCCTCCCCAAAAAAAAAATTAACCCCCCAAAATTTTTTCTTTTCTATTTCCTCGACCCAAATAACCTTGACCCCCCACCCCCCCAAAATTTTTCTGATTAGTTTTTTGGTCAAATACATTTTTGACCCCCCCAAAAAACAACCCCGGACCCCCCCCCCCCGATTTTGACGTGTGGGGTGTTAAAACACGCGGTTTCGGGTAGAGGTCACGAAACTGACATTGTTTTTGAGTTAAGAGTTAAGGTCTGACCATGGAAGTGGAAAAACCGAAGACG
>JAAAKQ030099818.1:0-14424 GCA_010016005.3 Zanna intricata
TGTTACCCCTGAGTCCAAAACGTTGAAAGTAATTGTAGAAACAACCGTGCCCAGTTAGGAACTGAGTAAGATAGAAAATTATTACAAAACCTGTGATAAATGAAACTAACAGCTTTTAATGCTAAAAAAGAATCTGAGGTCAAAACTTTCAACACCCTCCAAAACATTTTTGAAAATTGTTAATATTATATGAAGCATGATTTTATACGTTTAATTTTATTTTATGTAATTAATTTATATTTATATGTATGCTCAGTATATTTTTTTTAACTCAAATTATTAGTTTTAATCAATAAATTAATTCATAATACAAACATCATATATCATTAAATCATTCCTTTGTATTGAAGAGTACATGAACAAGGTCCATCATCCCTATAAAGTTCAAAATCACTAGAAAGCTATTTCGCTTTATTAAACATGCTCTTAATTATATAGTCTCTTAGTGTGATAACTGTATTGAGTGAAGAGTAAAGTGTTATAATGCCTCATTATTTTGAAAAAGATTTAGAAGTTTTTAATCTGATTTATGTTTGGTTCATTATAAAATCACATAGGAAAAACATTACATCTTTAATTTAAAAATACTTCGAAATTTTATTTTGATTGTAAAACTGATGATCTGGATAAATTATTGGTCCTCATATAATAAATAATAACGTTGAAGCAGAAGAAAGTCCTTCCCGTTTGATGTCCCTGTGGTTTATCTTAAAGCAAAAATCACTTAAGTGATTGAAATTTCTGTGTAATTAATGTCTGGAACTTCTAAGAAGTTTGAACAAATTGTACTCTATTTTTCATTGTCATCCACTCGGATCTGTACGTCAAAGTAAATCCATTTTGGTTCCCAAAGTTTCTGAAAAGTTGTTTCTTGAAAACAGTGATGAAGAAGCAAACTTTATGAAGGAAGACAATATTGATCAAGACGTAGAATTATAATCCATTGAGCTACATTTTATATCACAAGATAAACTAAATGAATCAGTAAGAAATTTAAGCACATTAAAAATGAAGCTTAATTTTTAGGCTTAAGATTGCAAAGTTGGAATTTATTTTTTAAAAATACAAAAACGTCTGGCGTTGAAGCTGACCTAAAAATTTTTTTCAGTTCTTCGTTCAAGACAGTTATTTAGTGTACTGTATTTGATGCGTTTATGTTACAATTAGGGGAAGTTCATGATCCAGAGGAATGGCGCCTTTTCATTGATTCCTCCATGTATACTTTAATAACAGTTCTGCTTCACATTTGTTATAAATAACCTTCTGTACCAATTTTTTATGGAATTATTATGAAATAAATCTATACTCTTATGCAAACTTTTAAAAACCTTGTAAAAAGGTAAATTATTAAAATCATAGTCGGAATATGTGATTTAAAAGTAACATCTCTTTCGTTGGCCATACAGTTAAGGTATATAAAAAACCATTTGTGAATGGAACAGCCAAACTAGGGGTTACATTACGTATTAATACAGTGCAAATATATGAGAATGTCTGGTGAAAAAATTTACAATATGAGCTTCTAGCTAAACCAGAAAAAATATTCTTACCTCCCCTTCGTATCCAACTAAGATTAATACAAAAAAAATTTTTAAAAGTTATGAAGGATAGTCAAGGATTCTTATACTTAAGGCAGAAATTTCGAAGAATAAGTGAAGCAAAAATTAAATTAGGGTTTTTCATTGACTCATAAATAAGGGAACCAATCACAAAGAAATGTTTAACTCAGCGTTCACCAATATAGAAATCACTATTTGGCCAGCGTTTAAAGAGACTTGCGAAAATTTTCTGGATATCAATGTATCACAAGATTAGGATATTTTAGATAAACTAATAAATTCTTACTAAATTAGGAACGTAATATGTCGCTAAAAGTTATTGAAATGTCACTAAATGAAGCAAACGCCCATTTCTTGTATTCACATCTGGATTTATTTACGCCAAACCTTAGATCAGTAAGTAATGAACATGGTGAACGTTTTCACTGATATATTTCAGTATTGAAATATCATTACAAAGCCGAGTGGAGTGTTACGAATTATTGCAAATGGAGTAATATTCCAGCTGATTATTGTTGGTATTTAATTTGAGGTATACCTTAGCTACTTACAAAATTAGAGTATCTGCTAATTTTTAATGCATGTATGTAGGCATCCCATAACATTATTAATAAAAAATTTGCAGACCTTTAATCTGTCACTTCTATTAAACTGAGAGTGATACATGGATTCTATTTACAGATTTGTAATCTACGCAATCCCACCGTCTTTAAATTATCACGTATAGAGAAACATCGTATAATTATTCATAATTGGTATATATTAAAATCAGAATTTAGATTTTCTTTTGAAAGTTGAATATTCCGTGAAATTTTTTGTTGACATGTGGGATAAGTAAGACTGATTGGAAGATTATGGCATTCCTTACATAAGAGTGATTTTTATTTCTCTTTAGCAGTTTCGATTAAAAACGATCTAATGTCTCGGCAACAATTAAAAATTTTACATAAATTTACCACTCACCTCATGGGTTAATAACAACCTATGAATATTAAATCCATATTCAGAATTATACTTGGAAAAGAGTTGTTGATTGTTCACTTAAGAAACAGAACTGATAATTTTTTCTGTAAGAGAAAGATGAAAGATAAAAAAATCGTAATAATATAACTTTTAGTGGCCGTCAAATGTATTGTTACTTATTCCAGCGAATTTGATTTATTTGAATTTTTTTATGTCATCAATTTCTTTCGGTAATTGTCAGTAAAAAATAATATTTTATAAGTTAACAAATAAATTAACCATATTTTAATTAAAAAGTTTTTCACAATCGATAATTCTATAAATCCGAAAAACTGATATATGTAATTTAAACTAATAATTAATTTAAAAAATAATTTGGCCTACTCAGTATGTCAAAAGTGATTTTTTTTAAGATAATTTTCAATTTTTAATAGGCCATTCAAGATATTTTTATATATTTACCAATTTCCATAGGATATTATATCCATTTATATATTATATAACCTATTATTAAAACAACAAAACTGTATAATTTCTTCTACTTAATTTAATAAAAAGTTTATTACGCAATGATTGTTTCTTAATAAAAGGAGACTTAACTGTGTTTCATTTGGAGTTCAGTAATCCAATTAATGCCTAAAAGCTTTATTTTATTTTTCTTTGACAATTAGCACTCTAGAAGAAGATAAATATAGAAATCGAAGCACGTATCAAAACCAATTTTCTTCCATCAAGATTCTTACAAGCGGCTAGAGAGACTCAATGAACTTACTTAAAAATAGGTGTGCAGAAATTGCATGGGTGGACTACATAACGATAAAATGAAAAAAAATTATTTTACAACACAACGTAGAATTAAATTTTAACCAACAAAAACAATAATAATAATAGCTTATTTAGACAATTTAGATTTTTTTGTTTAATCTAATTCATATCTAGAAATGACTAATGAACTGTAACTTTTTTTTTTTTTAAATAGCTATCTGATTAATACACATATTTCTGAATGGAAATTTTATGTAATAATAAAACATTAAATAATTATCCCAAAAGATTATTATTTATTATCACTTAGTAAACAGTATAAATGAAAGTTATTCCTTAAAATTTTTTTTATCTTTTCTAATTAAATGTTTTTCAATTTTATGAAGTTAATTCATCATATTATTTATTTTTTAAACGGAAATGTAATTTTTTATGTAAATTATCTTTCACCGCCCTAAATACTGATACGAAACAAATTACTAATTGCACACTTAAGAGAAATATCTACCGGTGGTCAATTAGTCAATTCTTCCATATAATAGTAGTAGAAAAATGTTACTAAAAATATTTGATCATGATTTGAAGATATTTTTGTTCGTAATCATTTTGTACTATAGGCTCTTACATGATATTATAAATACATTTTATTGCTGAAAGTATTATCGTAAATAATTTGTAGCAATATGTTTCTGTAACAGTATAACTGCTAATAATCTAGTTACCAGCGGTACAATACCGTATTACCTAGTAATTTTGGGAATCAACACCGATTTTCATAAAAATTTGGATTTAAGCTCTACTTACCATCTACTTCAAAATCTACGCTGTGCCAGACCGGGATTTTTATTTTTTAGGGGTGAAAACTACCCCTTGTTACAAAAAATTTTTAAATCGTAGATTATAGCATGTAGTTGCTTAAAATAATGTTTAAATGAATTATTTGTAGATCTCTTTACAAACGTGAACAAGATAAATCATTAATCAGAAAGATTCAATCCCTGTAAATCATTCCTAAGAGTAGTAATTTTCGAAACTAGTTTTAAAGTTATTTATTATAACTTGAAATGATTAAATCTCAATTAAATTTAATATCATATTAAATTTAAATTATTGTACTTTAGTTGAATGAAATACATTATTTTCTGAGACGATTCAACCCTAATAAATTAACCCCTGGGAGTAGTAAATATTGAACAATTTTTTTTTAAAATGATTTTTACAATTTAAAATGATTCAAAAGTGAATTTATATCAAATGTATATATACTTTACTAGTAAAATAAAATAATTATTTGTTTAACCGCTTGTTCAACCCTTATAAATCATCCCCTGAGTATATTAATTATTAAAAAATAATTTCAACGATTTTTATGCAATTAGAAATGATTTAAAAGTGCATTTATATTGAATTAAGAATATTTCACTGGTGAAATAACATTTTTTATTTTTTAAACACTTCAACCCTTATAAAAGCTACTCCTTACGACAAAACATACAAAAATTGTGGTTATATATTTTTTTTATGTAACTTTGTTAGAATATTTATAATTAACATATTTATAATATCAAGATATTATTTATGTTGCAACCTTAACAACCACAACCCTTTGAAATAATTTGCAAATATTTTCAAATACTTTGAAGAGTTTTGTTTTAAAGGTTACAGTAAAGTTCATATTTTGTTATTTAAAATATAATTTATCATTTAGGCTATTAAGCCTTAAATTACCCTTACTAACCTAAATGTAAAAAATGAAAATTATTTTTGAAATAAATAGATGTATGTATCCAAAATACCTGCTCCGAAATTAAAAAAAAAATGCTATTGGTTTTTTAACGATAATTTCCTTATTTTTTAAGCATAAAACTTAAAAAAAAAATAGAAGAATTTTGTAGAGAATTTAAAGCGTTTTAACGTCATATCAGTTAAAACTTTTTTCAACCCTTATTTTTGAAAAGGGTTGCGTTCAAAGGGCTTGTGTGAGCTACAAATAATACGCAAATGCAAACTTTGAACTGCCATATCTCATTTAATTTTTATGATATAATGATAAAAAAAATATCAAAATTTTCACTAAACAAAAATCTACAACTTACATTCGAAAGATTTTTACATATCATGAATAGTTTTTGGTTTATTTTTAAAAGATGCATTTATTTTTTTTTATTACAAATTTCAATTTAATCAACTATTTTTTTCTAAAATAAGCATTCCAAACCGGTAAAATCACTTGAATCATATCAATAATACCCAAATAAAATAAATTGCAAGTGGGTTATGATTAATTTCAATTAGAATGGTAATGCCGAGGGTGTTAATGTTACATTTTTTTACCAAAAAAAGTAAAATGTGATTTTATTTTTGTTATAAGTCAGTAAATTTTTATGCAAAAAACTTTTACCAGTGCTCATTTGAAAGGTTTTTTAAGTAATTTAAAAAAGGTTTGTTGAGTTTTCCCCAAAAATTTCACCATTTTCAAATTATTTAAGGTTGACTGTTTCAAATTTCTGGTTTCTCGAAAAATAACCGTCCTTCAACGAGCAATAACTCGATTCGTATGGGGTTTACAGAAGTCATTAAAAAACGAATCTCTTTGTTTTTTATTAACTACAGTTTTGTTCTAGATAATTTTTTCGGTAAAATGAAAAAAATTTACGTAATTCTTGGAAATAGCTTAAAAAATATGCGTTTTTTTCAATGAAGAATGTACAGTTTCAATCATGAATAACTCGGAAAGTATCAACTTTATAGACCAAAAATTACTTAGAATTGGTCAGTGTATCGATTTCCGAGTTTATGTTTATTAAAAATGTTTCACCTCCTAGAAGGGGTGGCTTCTACCTCTTGGGTAAAGGCCCGCTTCGGCAAACTGTAGATTTTGAAGAAGGTTGTAAATACTACCTAAATCCTAATTTTCATGAAAATCGATGTTGATTCTCAAAACTTTCCGCGAAAACGGCCAATTACTGGACTATAAAGAAAAAGGTTTTCCGATAAGACTGATAGGAATAGAGATATTAAGGAATTCATTTATTTCCTCTTCCTCTATTCTCCTCTTCTTCCTCTTCTTCTATTTCTTTGACAAGCTCCATGTATGTCAAAATATTTCAAGATGCATTACAAATACGACAACATTCTTGCTGTGACTTCGACTCCACGACCTTTCCAACTTTTTCAAAAGTAGGAACGGTGGGAATAGTCTCTCGAAACCCTTTTTGTCCTTTTAACAGCGAATAATCTTCTTTTGCAAAGGATAAAAAACTCTCTAGGAATTTACTAAAAGTCTCACTTTTAACAGACTATTTTTAATTTACGAGTAGTCCTGTCCAGAAATGTTCCATCCTTATACCCTCTTTAATATTAGTACCTCCGTCTAAATCTTCTCTTGACAAAAATAAGATTAACCTCCCACGAGTAGGTCGTACCTCCCTTTCCACTACTCTAGTGTCTACTGCCAAGCCGCCTCTTGTAGTAATGCGGTCAAGTAATGGTTAGCATTGTCTATATCAAGATTAAATTTTATAGGAACCGGTACACTTTGCTCGTTACAAATTCAGCTCAGATAGGAGCCTCAGACTGTCCTACAGTTGTGTAGAATAGTGATTTTGTTCTTTTTTTTTCTTTTTATCATTATCGTGCTATTAGTGAGATAATAGGTAAGAGCCATACGTGGAGTCAGCCATACGTAAGAAGTATGGCTGAATTATCAGATACGAGTAAAGGCTGTTCTTTACTTATACATTATGCATTGGCAAAATAACTGGGATAACAAACAAATGTAATCAGTCAGAGGCTTTTGCTGAAGCCAACGGTCAGTTCGTGGCTTGCATCCCAGAGATATTTAAAGGCATGTTGATAATGCAATCACTTAAAATGCTCCTCCTTGTAACTATTAACCACGAGTCCGAGAGAGGATGCTTCACGTTCCAAACACCTTTTCCTATAAAACAGGCACCCAGGGTCGAGAGAAAATCATAGAACATGTCATCCCTGATCGCATGGCGAAAAAGAAAATTCTATTAAGTAGTCAAAAATAATTGTAGAATATAATACCCTTTAAGTTCACAAGATATATATCCACACAAAGGATACATCGTTTAACTTCTCATAATTGTAAACGAGGAAATTATGTAACTAAAAAACAATTTGTAATATTATCGGTTTTTTTACAATAGATTTAATAATATAAAAAACAAAATAGTCGTAATAGAAGTACATTATTTAAACTGTCATCTTTTGTCAAATAATTGTAGAATTTTGAAAATAATTTAGTTAAATAATATTGTACATTTATTTTGGATGAATTATTATTGAATAGAATATTATATGGGAAAATTACGTTTCAGACAATAATATGGTACATTTAAATAAATTTTTAAAAGTTTTAATAATATTTCTAAACAGCCTTCCTCACTAAATTTGTTTGTGTATTTAAAAAATGCAATATTGTAAAAAAAAATGTTTTTATAAAATAGGATTTGTACAATAGAATAGGCTTGACTTAACTAGATCACATTTATTTAAACACAAAAAAGACTGTATGAGAACGTTGATATTAAAATTTATAGAAATGACTTAGGGTTAAAGTTCAGTTATATTCGATACTAAAAAGTGGGAGGGGAAGGAGAACATTATGAATTGGTGGTAGGGCTGTAGTCCAGTTTAGAACAATGAACCCAATCAGGGGTGCTGACTTTGCAGCCCATTCCATTCTATGCATAACACTTTGAGCTCTTTGCAAACATTAATTTCATTTTTAAACAACATACACCCCCAATTTTGTGGTTTAAATTCGTTGTTTTTTTTTTATTATAAGAGAATAAGCTTACTGAAAAATTAAATTGTGAATTTTGATGGGCAGTTTGCCTAGAAGAGATAAAGGAACTGGAAATACCGTCAGGTAATTTTCTCAATGAGACTGTAAAAAAAAACAAAATTCTAAAAATATGTTGGCTTTTATTAGGTATAGGCCAACCTGACGTCGTATATTCCGTAATTTCTCTGGCAGAAAATGAATTTGTGTTTTTAGCGAAAGAAATCAAAATAATAAAATAAAAATTTTTTTTAAACCTTGATTTAAAAAAAATTTTAATTCTAGTTTTAATGATCATAACATTTTTACAAAATAACAGTACTAATAATAGCAATAATAATTCACCTCTCTTTTTCTGTCTAAACTCCGGAACTACCGTAAAGTATTACTTCAGAGGATGAATGGGGATGATATGTGGAAATGTGAATGAGATGTAGTCTTGTACAATCTCAAGTCGACCACTTCCGCGAAGTATGGTTAATTAAAATCCAACCACCAAAGAACAGCGGTATCCTTAATCTAGTATTCAAAATATGTAAAAGTAATTACCTTTAGTAGGATTTGGACCTTAAAACTCTCGACTTCAAAATAAGCTGATTTGCGATGTGGCGTTAACAACTCTAGACCCGCCCGGTGGGCTAATAATAATGCTCCGGATTATTCCAACCCTACGTCCGTGCAATAACATCTACGCACACGTCCGGGTGGGCAACGTCATAGTACTTCGGTACTTTCACTTCTATCAGTCAAGGGGGAAATGGTGATCCTTATGAGCTCCCAGTGAAGGACGGGATTGACCAACAGAAGTGAAAACTTTTCCCGAGCTGTCCGAGCTGATTGCAGCTGTACTTCTGGGTTTCGCTGTTTGCAGCGGGGGTGATAGGCATGATCGTAATCTGTTTGCCGATGCTGGATGGTGGCCGATGGGGAGTACCATCCCTTTTTGAAGCTGGGGGTGGGCTGCTGTGATCTTGCTTTGCCAAGTCATCGCCAGTGTGAATCAGTTGCTTCGGCCCTTGTCAGAGATTATCCCATGAGTGACGATATTGGAGTCCTTACTACTAGATGCGAGCCCTAAGATGTTGGTATCGTGGTCAAGCAGTACCTGCCTCCACGACCTGAATTAAATCTGTGGAAAGCGGTGGACTGGGGAACGCAAGCATTATCTATGATATGAGGAACGTCCAAAGTCTCTACACCCGCATCTTGTGACATATCGAGCGGAAGAAAATCAGGCTATGGATGTTTCATCATCCACAACATCTGTGGCAGAGGGTCCACGTAAGAACCCTCGTCCTAGAGAAACTTTGTCTTCACAGGCAAGGAGGAGGAAGATTGTCGAATTTATCGATAAATAAAAGTTTCTGAAAATAAAGAAGACGGATCGAACAGTTTCAACCAAAAGGTAAAGTTTTAATACCGAAATATTTGGTAATCCAGAGACGAGAAGGAAATTTTAGTAAGACAAGGCCTTTCATATAACCCGAGGCATCACGGGAGCTGCTGGTGGACCGGTAAAATATATAAGGATGACTACAGTAGGACTGTTTGTTGAAACGGTCAACGAGTTACAATCTTAACGAATTTTAAAGGCAAAAGAGAATATTAGACGCTGAAGTAACATCCCCACAGAACCATAAATACATCGAAGGGTGCAGTTGTGTGTACCAATATGCTGAACTACATTGAAGAGGAGATTGTCGATGAACTCAGTGAACAGACTTATCGTCGACTGAATACCCAACACAGTCGAGAAGTACAACCTTTCGCGTCGCAGTACTGACATTCAATAAGCCAAAGTGCCCAGATAAGATAAAGGCTGGCTTTCAAAGTCTAGCCGTCCGTCGGTCTGTCCCGACGCAGTTGCGATGCTTTGGATGTCAGTAATATGGCTGTATCCTGTGTGGATTAATTATCAGGGGAATCTTTCTATGCGATCTTGAAACTGCGTATTATGTAAACAAAAATTTAGTAATCGAAGAGATTAGGGCCACTTAAAAGGTGAGCTACGTCGAAATGAGGAAAATTGTAAAAAATAGACCGCCGAAGACCATGTCATATGCACAAGCTGAATCATCTCCTGCAACTTCTTTCAATGTGAAGGATGCGATTGTGGAACTGGCTACAGTGCTAGAAAGTATGGTTGAACTTATCTTCAAAAACCAAATTAGGCACCGTCCAATTAGAGAGGGTAGCTTTAAATGAGAGAAGAAAACACCAACTGTTAAGCAAAAGAGCTAATCTCCGTTGAGGAATGAGCCTTTGACGATGAAAGACAGTGAATGCAGACAAGAGAAGAATTTCGAAACCAAAATCCCCATACTGTGAAGTGACACGATAAGAGTGAAAATCATAGAAAAAGAGGACTTAGTACAGAAACGGAGACATTTAAATCACGGAGGCCTTTGGCAGAAAGGGCGAGGACTTTGGACGTCCACACTTTTTATTTATCAGTGAGTGCATCCAGTTTGGACTGTGATGCGTCTCAGGAGCCGGTGTCCCCTTGATGACTGCAGCAGGAGATCCTCCTGGATTTTCACCAGAGGAACTGAAGGATCGATCTCAGAAGTTCAGACGCATTTCATAAGGCAAGATGCATCAGAAATCACAGAATTTGACTTCGAGGCTTTCAGAAAGATGGAGAAGAAAAACAAAAAACAATGGCCTAAGAGAAAAACCTAGGCGGTTTTTGATTTGGAAGGAAAAAAGATTTGGAAAATCTTTTTGATTTGGAAGGGAATAATGACTATAGCATTTGATGCCCCTAAAAAGTAAGTAGCTCTGGTATTGATCTGTCAGAAGTTCTCCCGGTCTCCAAAAGAGAAGCCTCGCCTTGGTTGATGTTTACAGTGGAGGGCATCTAGGTGGACAGGTGATCGCCTCCTTGTTGTCGTTCAGTCAGCTCTCGACTCCGAGGAGTTCCTGTTTTTTGTTCGAAGAATGATAGTGGCGAAACCCTTTATCTTAGTCCACTCTTCCTTCCCATGTAAAATATAGAGAGACAACATCTTCCGTCTCAACCACCCTACACCACATCTTGCCTTCAGTTCATCTCACCTGGAACACTCGAAGAAGATGTACTCTGGGGTGTCTACAAGCCCACAATATATATAGTTCAGAAACTCTCTTCGTTTGAATTTATAGAGGTAGGACCCGAACTCTCTGCGGCTGGTGAGACGTTGGCAAAGTTAATGTTGATTTCCCCATGTTTCCTCCCTAGCCACCTTCCTAAATCAGGGATTAGGCTCCTGATCCTAGCCCCACTACCGGACTTGTTCCAGTACTCCTGCCATTCCTGGACGAGAAGTGCCGATGAGATTGGCTTCTGCATCCCGTCATACAGTCTCTTCAATTGTAGGACTCGCAGACGAATCGGCGAAACTGCAACGAGAACCTCCACCGCCTCTGCGAACACCGTTGTATTTACGGCTGCGATGGAACGCGTCGCTCAGCGCTGCAGTGAAGTCAGCTGTCAAATGTTCTTTTTATGGCTTCACACCATACAGGGGCTGCGTACAAAATCATTGAAGTCACTGTTGCCATTAAAAACTTCCTATTGGACATCCTCGGTACCCGACTCTGGTACCCCCGAGTTGTCCGAGAGAGGTGACTATCAAGCCTAGGCTTGACTGTAACCCCTGCAATGTGTCTATTATACAGGCCAGATTTCTCCCGGGCGATCTGAATGTAGAACCAGATCCTCAAGTACTGTCAGCACGGCATGGAAGGTGGGATGCCTGGGACCTGCCAACCGGCAGAATACCACGTAATGATGATGAAGTATATAAGAAAATAAGAAAAATCTTTTACCAATAAAATTATTTAGATCTAAAAGTAGACGAAAAATTATTTCGATTTACAAAATCAACTTCACTGTTTACTGAGGAATTAAATATACATATATATATATATTTAACAGAAGAAAAATCTCGACCATTAAGAATTTATTTTTAATGTGTAAAAATAAAAAGTTCTGTGGAAAAAGAAGTGAGAACTAACCGGTTATTTTTTTCAATTTAATTTAAAAAATCCAAAGTATTGAAATCATAACTTTATTGCTTCCACAACCAAGATTATAAGGCAGTTTATTAGTTGCCTTGTAAAATTGGGTAAAATAAAACAGTATCAAAATTTATAATTACAGCATGAATTTTCAACCTGTTAAAACTTTACTGGTAAACTTATCTGTTTTGTAGTACTTCATAAGTAATTTTTGTTAATTACAAATTATTTTCATTATAATTTTTTTCAATATATTTTAGGGTTTCTTTAATTTCTAATTATTTTTCGACTGTGACTGTTTAACCATCGAAATAGGAATTGTTTAATTTTTAAATTAAGTAAATTTATTTAGTAAATATTATGTAGTGTTTTCTTGTTTCTTCCAAATTATTTTAATAATCGTTTAGAGAATAAACTACTTAATATTTATTTAATAACTTATTATTTATTATATGTAATTTAACTTTAATATATTTTGAATACAAAAAGAAAACTCTTAAATGAATGAAACAACTTTCCTAGGTCAGCGACTGTAAATTCTGATTAATGACATTTATCCTCGAATCTTGACTTTTTGTTTTAAAAAACACATCCACGCATAATAGATCATAAAAATTTGTATAAATTTTAATTTTATGCAAAAATGAATTTATCAGTTACATATAATGCGTTATCATTATTAAAAAAATGCTGTGTATAATGATTATTTGAATGACACAGTTGTTTATTCTATTAAGAAGTTTTATACAACATGCTGAAAGGTTTTAATTGACTCACTACGTTTTCTAATGATGGATACCGTGCAAATAATATATCAGTATTTAAGCCTCCCACTTTCAGAAAGAACTGTATTAAACAGAAGGGAAAACGTGAAGGCCAATCGCAGTTACTTATCAGCCTGTAACAGCGTAGAAAAAATTTGCGAGACATCGTTATCGCTTACTGTTTGAAAGTTAAATAATAAAATTGGATAATTTGCAGTATACATGTAGAATCTTTTGAAATAATTTAATTACGTTATTCGATGTGAATATTTCCTTCATTACACTTTTTATATGGTCAAAGACATCTTTCTTCTAGGTTATAAATCATACCGCGCATGCGCATGCGCAAACATATATTCACACACATACATGTGTATGGAACTGATGTACCGATTAAATAATCTACAATTTAATAAATACAGGAGATTATTACTTTATGCAAGATTAAACGATGAATTCCTAATGCGTTTATGGAACAGATTCATAAAATGCTGTTTTATGTTAAAAGTACGTAAATAATTCAGACAAAACAAAATTAAATTTTACAGCTGTAACTGAAGTATAAAGACGATTTGTATTTTTAACCCACTTTTTCTTTAAAAATGATTTATCCAAAAATTTCAACTGTTAAAATAAATTTAAAAAATAAAATTAAAAATAAAGGAAATAAGGATTATTTTAATTTTATTTTATATAATTTTTTACTATAAAAAATTGGAATACTTTCCTTTTTAACTGACTGTTTTTTACTTCTATTATCTAAACTTTCTATTTCTATACTCTCACTTAATCTCACAGTCTTTTTTATGACTGCGACCATGTAAAACATCTGTAGTAAAGTGGCGCTAAGTGACATACGAGTATATTACACGTCAGTGCTTGGAGTGAATAAAAAGATGGCACTATTTATAGTTTCTTACTTGTATTTCAATAGCACACCGATATGCAACAATTTATTTAATTCAATGAACAACTCAAAGAAAAACCATTTCCTTTCTCATTTTTTTTTTTTTTGGTGAAGAATACTTGTTATTCTTTTGAATGGCTGCGCCATTATTGTTTATCACTTAGTTTGGGTCAGTTCGCTTATCACCATTACGTATGACACTTATGTACATTATGACACAGATGTATATTTTTAATTACTTGAAAAATATATAAAAATTAATTAATTTTAATTTTTCTTTTTTGGTCATTAACTGGTTTGATTGGCAGCTCTCCAAGATTCCCTATCGAATGCTAGTGGTTTCATTTCGTTATACTTCCTACATCCTACATCCCTAACAATTTGTATTACATATTCCAACCGTTGCCTACCTGTACAATTTTTCCCATCTACCTGTCCTTTCAATATCAAAGCTAGTATTCCAGGATGCCTTAATATGTGGCCTATAAGTTTGTCTCATCTTTTAACTATATATTTCCAAATGCATCTTTTTTCATCAATTTTCCGCAAAACGTCTTCATTTGTAACTTTATAAACCCATCTGATTTTTAACATTCTCCTATAACACCATATTTCAAAAGCTTCTAATCTTTTCTTCTCAGGTACTCCGAT
>JAAAKQ030099829.1:0-14424 GCA_010016005.3 Zanna intricata
ATAATTCAAACAAAGATACAGCTTTACTGTTTCTAGTACAATCCAGTACTCTCTATAAACTTCTAGCAATTTCGAAACCTGATTACACAGGTCAAAGACTGAATTATTTAAATACTATTAACATAAAAATGAAATAATATTAACAAAATACCATTATTAAATATTATTAACATAACAATTTATCAATGTTTATCATTTTAATTTGTTATAAATTTATTTTGTGGACTTCAATATATATGGGGAGATATAATAATTTTTAAAAAAATCTTGTACTACAACAATCATACCTCTCCATTTCAGTAATCTTACATCCAAATGACTGATTATATTGCAGTAAAAGTTTGTTTTTTTAATGATTAGTTAAATCCATGAAATAAAAACTTGTACATGGAAATATAAGTAATTTTACATCAGAGATCCAAAAATTTGATTTCTTGTAATAAAATAAATGGAAATATAAACATGCAATATAATTTTTAATTTTTTTTTAAATTCCACGATTTATTCCACGATTTGTTCCTCTGTGACTATTAAAGCTGCAGCCTACTGCTATAATCATTGAATCTATTCTCAGTAATGATTTTGAACAATAAATATTTTGCTGTTAAAAATATTAAAGTGTATATATTTTTTACTGAAAATTAAAACACCTTTATATAAAATAAAATTTTTATATTAAAAAGTGGCATTCATTATAATCTTTAGAGTTATTTATAATAGTAAATTTGAATAGATAATAGAATTATGACTTGTTAAAATATATTAATTATTTTTCTTATAATTTGGATAGAATTAAGTTTTATGTAATTTAAATTTATTCTGTTTTGATTTCAATATTATGAATCATCATCCATCCATCAATAATAAAACTAACCATTAAATGTTTTTAACTTTGTCAACATCATTTTATTTTTTTTTTAGCAACTACAGGCTAAACATCTAATAACAGCCACTGATAGATGAATTTTTGTATCATTGGAAAAATGCCAAGCATGAGCAGGATTTGAACCCAGGACCTACCAGGTGAAAAACAGAGATGCTAAAACTCCACTACAATAGTAGCAAGCAAAAGTGAAAGATAATTTGTAAATTTAAAAAATATATATATAATATTATTCATACTTGAAATAAATACAATAAAAAATTACTGTATCTCTCCAGTACAGGTTGGGCCTACAGTATTTAATGGAATTAAGCTGTTATAAGGAAATTATATTTTTAAAGGGAATCAATCTGAAGCCAGATGGACTTACAAATGAAATTTAAGAGTAAAACTTATTCTCAAATAAAGAATTATTTCTTTTTAGAAACTTCTTCAAACAAATATTAAATTTCCATTCCATTACAAAACAGTCTTAAGTAAAAAAATGATTTTACTGCATAAAAATATCATTAATCATTTTAGTTTGATTTAGTTTTAGTAACCACATGATTCATACATATATATATATATATGTATGTATGTGTGTGTGTGTGTGCGCGCGCGCGCGCGTGTGTGTGTGTAAATTTCATGTCTTTGTTGTTCATATATATATATATATATATATTGTATATACTATGAACTTGTTAGTTAACAACTTTAACTTATGATTAATTTATAAAGTTAATAACACTTTTGATGGTTACGTAAATGTGCATACTTTTGATGAAAAACTTATCACCCACTGATTCTTTTCATTCTATGAAACAAAAGATGGTAGCTTTTAATGTAACAATTTATGCAGCCAATCAGGTATTGCTTAATTTGAAAATTTAAACAGGGAAATATTTATTAACGAAAATAGTTGAGTTCAACTGTTTTACTAGAGAAAATTTTTAGGAGCAAGGTATAAAATATTTAAAAAAATCATTACTATAATGTTGCTGTAGCTACATTTAGTGAACTGGCCTCTAATTTGTCATCTGAAATGCTAAAGATAAAATTAAACCTAACAAAATTAATCAAAATTTATGAAGACAATAACTGCTATTTAGGATACATTGGACAAACTAAAAAAAAGATTTAAACTAGACTAAAGGATTATTTAGTGCATTAAAGTAGAAAACCACAGAAATCAGCATCAGTAGCATAAACATTACCAAAAAATAAAAAATTAGTTTATTAAGAAATATTAAATTAGTTTATCAAAAAATACCAATACAGGAATTAGATAGGAAATTTACATTAACAATAATGATACAGACAAATTTTTTCTGAATAGAGGGGGAATCAACTATCTTCAAGAATTTTTAATTTATTAAAGATTTTTTAATGTTAGTTTTCTATCTCAAGAATATTAAATGATTACTATTAACGTCCTCCCTTCATCACTTAAAATTTGGTTCATGATTGTTTCATGTTAATGATTTGGGGTTCAATCTATCAGATTTGTTTATAGTTTATGCTGTCTTTCTTGGGATAAAGTTTTTCTTATCCAACTAAAAATAATTTTTGTATATTAGATAATAATGAGCTAAAGTTGGATTTCAAGGGTTTAAATGATTTTAAGCTAACTTTATACTTTCAACAGGAAATGCCTGAAACAACTAGCTTTTTTTAAATTTTTTATAATGTTTAGTTTATAATTTTAATTAATATTTGTTATTATTTTTCTATAATATACAGCAACATTTCTCAACCTTTCAGTATTTGCAGCTCAATTTTCAATCATAATTTTCATCACACCCCCCTCTCATACAATAACAATGTATACAACAATAATTGTATTTTGATGCTAAAACTACACTACAACCTTAATTACAAACTTTACAAATTACCAAGAATAAGTAAATTTATTGATATTTGGCAAAACTACTTGGCAAATCCGCTTCATTGACAAAACGAGAATCGATGTCTCTCTATTGCTCTCTATCTTACATCCACCATAACAGACATTCTTGCAGCTTCACAAGAAGTTCTGATTTGTCTTGGACATTCTGGAATGCCTGCACAAACATGTATAAATGCTGCACTTCGTTCAGTTCCAGCCAGTCTCAGTCGAGATCCTTCTATCGGTAACAAGTCTATTGTGAAATGTATATTGTAATTTGAGTGTTAATTGCAATTCACTATATTAAATATTCACAGTAATAGATTTGTACAGGATCATAAATAAATTTTTAAATATATGTAAGCAAGCATTAGAAGATAGTGAAGCATCAACAAGTACACAAAAGAGCGTGGTTATGAAAATAAAAATTTTTCAAGAATACTTCAATTTTGGGTTTACCAGTTCTAAAGTAAATGAAGAAGAAAGGCTCTTGAGTGTCATTTACTCAAAACGTTTGGCAGCAGACAGCATGAATCCTAATAAACTGGAACAACATTTGGAAACATTTCATAGTGAGTATGTTAACAAACGCCGAGAATTCTTTGAATTAAAAGTAAAATCATATGAAAAGCTTTAAAAAAACTTTGAAAAGGCTTTACTTGTCTCTTAAAAAGTTTCATAAAAAATAGCCAGATGTAGAAAGCCTCACACCACTGGTGAAGAGCTTATTTTGTCAGCTGTGATTGAAATTGTAGAAGCTATGTTTTGGAGATAACTTTTCCAAACAACTGCAGTCCATCCTTTTTTTTTAGCCTCTGGGACCAGAGAATGAAATGATAATTTTGTACTGGTGTGAAAATGCCATGCCTGACCAGGATTCAAACCCAGGAACTCCGGATAAAAGGGCAGTCCATACGTATATCAAATGACACTGTTGCCTGTCGAATTGTTGATATAGCTGAAGATGCACAGCATCAGCTTTTCATGTTTTCAATTCAGCTTGATGAGGCAACAGATAGTAATAAAGATGCTCATTTCATTGCCTAACTTTGATTTTGTGATTGTTTGTCAGCAGTAGTAGAACTACTTTTCTGCAAACCAATAGGATTTAAAGCAACAACACTTACATTATTTTGTTATCTTAAATGATTTTATAAATGAGGGAAACATAAAGTGATAAAATTGCGTCGGAATATGCTCAGATGGGGCTCATTCATTGTCTGGAATGTTCCAAATTAAACAAGCACTTGTGAAACAAAAATCTCCACAGTGTGTCTGGACACTTTGCATGATCCACAAATTACGGCATGAATCCTGGTCTGAATATTGTGCTAACAACAGTTGTAACCATAGAAAATTTAAAAAACATGAGACCCTTAAAATCAAAAATCTTTTCTGCACTTAGTATAGACAAGCGTGCAGTAGATTCAGCGTTACTATTTTATTGTGAGACAATTTGATTTATCACATGGGAAATTTTTGCATGTGCTTATGAATTAAGAGATAAAATTGCCATTTTTCTATACGGGGAAAATCAACCAGAAATTTCAAGATGGTTTATTTGTGATGGAAATGAGCTACTTGGTTGACATATTCAAGAAATTGTACATTCAACCTTTAATCTTCATTATATAAGTCCAAGGTGCAAATACACACATGTTGGATAGTGATAAAAGTTAATGCTTTTTGTAGAAAACTAGAGTTGTGAGGCAGAAATTTTAAGCAAAAAACCTAGAAATATTTGCAAATGTGGATAAATGTGTTAAAACTTACAAGGCTGAAGAACAACATGTGAAATTTGTTTTTGTAACCATTGAAAAATATTCAGTCATACTGCCAAAGAATTGTAGAAAATATTTTCTTGCTGACAACTTGGTAGCAAGTTACAAGTGGATTAGGGATCCATTTCAAAATACTTCTGAAGGGCTCTCAGCTGCTGAAGAAGCAATCTTCATAAACATAAAGGCAAGTGGCAAAAACAAAAAAAGATAATTTATTAATAAATCACTCTTTGAATTTTGAGCAGGATTGGATGAAGAGTCTAGGCACTGAAAACAACAGCATTTTGTATTACTATTACCATTCTTAACATCCTACATATATGAAACCGGATTTTTTGTGGTGGCTGGCTTCTTTGAAGACAAATATAAATTTCAGGTAAATATAGAAAAGAATTCAAGAGCGTGTATTTCTAACGTTAAACCTTCCTTCAAAAACTTTGCTCTGACTGACAGGCCAAAGCAAGTCAAAGAAGCCAAAGGGGGGAATTATTAAACTTCTTTTTAATATATATTGAAAAGTTAATTTTTGAATACATCATGAAGTACTGATACAATCCTATTCATAAGTATGTTGTGTTAGTGTAAATGTGTTTTATTAATTTCTTTAACATGGTATGACCGATATGTTAATTAATTAAATATTAACAATTAAAAATCAATCTTACCAGCACATAAAGATAAATCCAAGATCTTTCAGGTTACTGGAAAGCATCATCAGGAGTGAAAAAAACATTGCATTGAGGTCAAAAAAATGTTAAAAATATAAATTAAAATTAAAAAATTCTTAATGTGCTGGTAAGATGGATTTATAATTGTTAATAATAAATGTATTTTATTATTTATTATGAATGTATTTTGTTTTGCTTTCCTTTCAGTAAATTAATAAATGTTTTTAATAATATCTTCTTTTCAACATACTCGCAACCCCATTTAGTGTTATCACACCACCCTAGGAGGGCATCCCCATAGGTTGAGAAACACAAATTTACAGAGTAAAAAAAATAATATCGGGGTTCTCAACTTTGAATCACAAATAAAGTAACAGATTAACTCTTACAGTTTTTCCCTAAAATTGTTCTATTTAGAACACTAACCGGCATGTCTAGAACATGGAAGTGACAGTTTCAGCTTTGATCCTATGCCACAAATCAGGTAGATTACTTGGTAACAGATGCAAATACATGGCTACCACAAAGGAGCTCTCTCATCAGATACATGCTGACCGATCTAGTGGTCGGGGAAATTGTCAGTTAACTGATCTGTACAGAGTTATACTTGTAAGGAGGCACACCATTTTGCTACCAAATAAAATTCTATAGTCCACCTTGCAATTGAGGATAAGTCATCTGTCCACCATATCCAGATATATAATTCCTGTTACAATTGCTTCAAAAAAAAAAAGAGGCCTGAAAACTTCCCATTAGGATATTGCATAGAAAAGTTTAATTTTGGGGCGTCCTTTAGCATTATAAGGTTCATGGGGATTTTCTGACCATCAGATAAGGACATAATGTTTGTTAACTTTTCCACCAAGATGAAAAATATAGACTCACTACTAAACACAATATCATAAAAAAAGTTTCATATGTTGTAACACTTTTATTGCAAAGTGGGCAAGCACAATGTAGTTAGTTGGCTTTAAAACCTGAATTACAAACAGTATGGGCACATATGAAAGTGCTTCCTTAAAACATCCTACACTGTCATCATTTGGCAATGCTAGTTCACAACCTGTCTTCCTTACAGATTTTTAAAACTATGCAGGAGAGCCCGTAACAGAATATACATCTTCCTCAGATATCTTTGGCCAGCCCATACTCTTCCATTTACACATCTGGCAGTTTCATCAAACTGTTTGCCATCAATGAATATTATCATCACATCAAGTAATAAAATTAAACTTTCCATTGGAATGCATGTTGAGCTGTAACTAAAGATTTACATTTAGCAAACTGCAAAACACAAGTTAGTGGCCCTTTGTTAGTGGTCCAGTCAAGTAGATAGATGGAGAATCAATCTACTGTTGTATGCACACCTAAAACTATTCTACTTTGGTATCCAATTCCAACCTTAAATCAATATGTCAAACAAGAGATATAACAAATTAAAATTCCAATATTCTTTTTTGAACGCTCAGTATGTGTTTATTGTTTCCTCAATATATATTGATACAAAGTAGGTAACCAGCTTTGAATTTTAAATAAAATGTTCAATGTTCTTTTAATTCCTCTAGTTTACAACAGTTCAATTAAAATTGTCTTATTTTAATATCCAAACTGTAGATAAATATTAAGAGATCAGCAATTAAAATAAAATAGTAGTAATTTAATTAAAAAAGCTGAAAATATCAGTGTATTATAGTACTATATTCAGTATGAATCAATTACCATTTTTTCTTTATGAGTAGGTCTAAGTCGGCAAAAAGCTTTGCGTTTAGAAATTCGTGTACAACCATCGCATGCTTGTTGTTTTTCCCACTCACTAACTACATTCATTTGAATTCCAAGTATATTTCTCAAGTAAATATATTCTTCATTTTCAGACTGAAGAAATTTTTCTTTCATTGGTGTTATAAATTTTTCTACATAAGCTTTCCAATTTTCAGTGTTTCCTTGATCATATAATTCAACAAACACAACTGAAATATATTACATACATACATAGAATTTACATATTAACAACACGCGTGCGCGCGCACACACGCACATGCACACACACACACACACACACACACACACACACACACACATATATATATATATATATATGCACGCACATGCACACACACACACACACACACACATATATATATATATATATTATATATACAGTGTTTTTTTATATTCTTAGATTTTTAAAATACATATATTTTAAATAAATAAGAACACAGATGCTAGACAAAACTTGGTAGAAAATATTTACTTTTATACTTTATTAGGTAGAATTACTGGCAAACACAACAGATCCTAATTATAGTAATCACCTTGAGCTTATTATAATTAGTTTCAATTTTATTTTAAATTCAACATCTAATAAATGCATTTCTTTAAATATAAGTAAATATTCACACAAGTTCTTCAAAATTTTAATACACCTCTGTCCTAAAAGTGATGGTTAAATTTATTTATTTGTTGTCATATCTAAATTGGTCAAAGATAATCTATTTGAGACACCTTACTAGACACATGTGTATTTTCCCCAGATGATTATTTAAGACTTTTGTAACTTACTAAATCATTTTTAATAAATACAATTTTCTTTAAAACTTGTGATAACATTTTTAATCACCCTTGCAGCCATTTTCAGTTACTGCTATCACTGTTTTTATGCCGACCATTTTGTTGACGTATTTATAATGTGGTCAAAAAGTGCTCTAGATCTGAATTGTGCCTGTTTATTTAGTTAATTGTTATTGTGTTTTTGTATACTCGTATTTCATAATATTCAAATATATTAAGATGTGGTCCTTCTTTGTTTATGTATAGAATATCCAGGATATAGTTAATGTCATTCGATTTTTTTTTGCATCTAATATTTTGGAACATTTTGTTTTTAATTCTTTGATGTGTTTGACCCACGTAAGGCGGCTATAAAAAAATAAACCTACAAAAATCTGACATCAAGAGAGGTAGCAGTTAGCTTTCTTCTAAGACTTGCGAAATGAAAGAGTCCTATAGGCCAGAAAATACTATACATTTTGTTTTCTCTGGTGAAAAGGTGAAGTCAGTAACCTTGAACCAAGGTTCAAGGCGAGATAGAGTGTTCTGTAGTAGTCTCTCTACTGTGGCTGTTGAACAGGACTTAATATGTATAGCAAATCATCAACAATAAAAAACATGAAACAGGTGGCTGCACACATTTAATAATACTGTTGTTGGCTATAGAAAAAAAGATGGCACTTAATACACTTCTTTGAGGTACTTGATTCTCCAAGATGATGCTATCCAAAAGAGAATCTCCAACACAAACGTGGAAAGTTCAGTTATTTTAGAAACCCCTAATAAAAGCAAGCATATTGCCCTTGACTTCCCATTCTTTGAAGATGTTTGGAATACCATGTCACCAGGCCGTGTTGAAACCTTTCTGATATCAAAGATGGTGACGATGCGTTGGTGTAGTAGGAAAACGTTTTGAATAGCTGTTTCCAATGACACTAAATGGTCAATAGAAAATTGTCCTTGTTGGAAACCACAATGTTTTAGAGATAAAAGTTCATATCTTTCTAAGAACCATGTAAGTCATTCACCATTCTCTCCAGTACTTTGCATAAAACGCTTATCAAGGAGATAAAGTGGTAGCTTGAGGGGCTTGCTTTATCTTTACCAGTTTTAGTACTGGTAGTTCTGGTAACAGATGGGTGGGAAGAATAGAGCAGAGAATAAATTGTTAAAATGTTCAATAGATATTATAGCGCCGAATTAGGAAGGAGTGGCAGCATACTGAGACAAATGTTGTCAGGTCCAGAGGAGGTGCCACATGAATTTTTAAGTGCATGTGACAACTCATTGAATGTGAATGGAACATTTAATTCACTGACCGAATCACCAAGTTTTAATGATAATATATCCATTTATATATTGTACCTCTGAAATTCGTTACTATGTGATGAAGTGAGAGACACCTAGCAGAAAGAATTTGCTAAGGTAGTTGCCACAGCTTGAAGGCGGCGAAAGGAGTTCTTTTTAATGAGTAGGCCCGAGAATAGATTGTTTTGGTGATTTGGTGACACAAATTGCACGGATCTTTTTCCACAAAGTAGATGTGGGAGTAGTGCATGAGATGGTGTCCATGTATTCCTCCACGACTTTCTCTTAGCGTCTAAGAATACCCAACATCATACCACTCTAGCCTTATGGTACAAATCTAGATCTTCATTTGTAGGCCTGCAGTTAAATCTGTGCAATGTTGTCATAGTTTGCTAATAGCATTTTGCAATCATCTTTCTACCAAGGAAGGGAAGGATGTCTATGGTTTCCTGATGGTTGTGGGATATATTTATTAGCATTCTCAAGTAATAGGGACATAAAAGAGGTAAATTCATCAAAGGCATCTGCACCATCATCATACTGTGATGGGAAGGCTTTATGGTGACTGTTCCAATCTGCCTTTTCAACAATTCACCTCCGTGGCCTTTTGTGCTTTTTTCACTTGCTGCGTGGCCTTCTTTTTAATTTGTGCTAAACCCGAGAAGCAATAATAACTGGCTTGTGTTCACTGCCATGAAGGTCATAACAAGCAGACCAAATAAGATAAGGTAGTAAATTTGATGAGCATAGAGACAGTTCGATGTTAGACAGAGTACCAGATGATGAGGACATTAACATGTATTACTCATCATTCAGTAAAGCTTCAAGACTTGTCTCACTCTGTTTATCATATTTCCTCAAGAGGAGCAGAAAGATGAGCACCAAAAAATGTGATGGACATTGAAGTCTCCTACTATTAACAACAGTGATGGGGTTTGCATGAGGTTTGATGTGACTAGACCACTGAACTCAAGAGTTCAATGAGTGATACAAATTGCAATATGCAATTTAAAGGGGACTAAAATTTTTACAGCTACAGCAGGAATGAGGTAGTTAGTGGTAATCTTCTAGCCATCACCTCATTCCGCATGAAAATAGCAACTCCACCACTTTCTCTACTATCTACAAGACAGTCATATCTCACAAATATAGCCTCTGAGTGTTACTACATCTTGTTGTAATAGAAGTATTTCTTGGAAACACATTATTAATGGTTCATGTGCACTAATCAACACTAATATCTTTAATGCCAGACCGAAGACCTCTAATGTTCCACTGAATAATTCCTGTTAGTTTCACTATCTGTAAATACCAACTTCTTAAACCCACTGGGTTGATCTAGTGGTAAACTCATCTTGCAAATCACCTGATTTATCTGATCATTGCAAATCAATGATTTGCTGATCATTGATTTGCATCACCATCGTAAGGTGGTTCCAGAGACTAAACAGAAAAAGAGAACTATCAACTTCTTATTCATCTTTGTTAAATCAGAAATAGTTGCAGTAAGTGAAGCAACCTGATCAAATAACATCTGAACAAGCTTTTTCAACTCGCTGCAGGATCTGGATTTTTGGTTGCCTGCATTTTCAGGACCTTTACTTGATGTCACAGTAGTGAAAGAGACATCTGGTTTAACAAGGTTTTGAGAGCTAATTGTTTTTTTACATTCTCTTCAGGTGGCTGAGAAAGAAAACTTTTGTTGTCACAGATTTTTAGGATTGTCTTCTCTTCTTCAAAAGCTGGGCAATCTTGAGATTGATCTGAAATGTGGTCCTCTACATTTAGCACATCTTTCTTCCTCCTGGCAGTTAGTGTCATGTGACCTTCTTTGGCACATTAAGTGCAAATCACAGTTTTTGAACAAGAGGTTATAGTATGGGCATACCTTGGCATTCAAAACATCGTTGTGGGTTAGGGATGAAAGGTCACATCAGAACCGACAGGTAACCCACTTTAATCTTTTCTGCTGGTACTGGTAAATTAAATGTTAATATAAGGGAAAGTGTAGATTCTTCCATTCCATTCTGTCATTTATTTATTAATTTCATCTCCACAACTTCCTGGTTACAAAGTTCATCAGCTATTTCAATAATAACATTCTCCAGAAGGTCATGGCAAAAACTTACTCCCCAAGTGGTACTTACTCTCTCTTTATCTGTATAGCCTCCGGAACTACCATAAGCTATTACTTCAGAGGATGAATGAGGATGATGTGAATGAAGTGTAGTGTTGTACAATCTCAGGTCGACCACTCCTGAGAAGTGTGATTAATTGAAACCCAACCACCAAAGAACACTGATATCCATGATCTAGTAGTCAAATTCGTATAAAAAAACTAACTTTACTAGGATTTGAACCTTAGAACTCTCGACTTCGAAATAGTACTTACTGTCTTGTGGCATTCTGCACTTATGTTTATGCCGCCCATATTGCTGAGACGTAACAGAGAGCAACTCTATTCATCATTAAAAGTTTCTATTAGAATTATTCCACCTCTAGCGCACGTGTACTGGAGCTAATGCCAAATACAACTGGGTTTACCCGGGAGCCCAGAGGACATCGTTTGAAACTTACTACATAGGGCCATTCACCTATGATATTCTGCATGATAGTTTCCACCTTGGGTTATGGTTGTGTTTTGTAAGGTGTTGCAACATCACTGAGTGTATGTTTAAGAAGAAATAGTTAGAATGTTGTTGTGTAGTTGTGTAAGTGTATATGTTGTAAAATATGTAGTATTCTTGGTGTGGAGTATGTGTATAGTGTAAAATGTTCTGCAGCTCAGTGTGAAGTGGGAAGAAAAGCTGCAGAGGCTAGGTCCATGGGCTGCCAACCTCCAGAGTCTTAAAGAATAAGACTTCCTGTCAGGGAGATTTACATAATTTGTAAATCTCACTGTTGTGTTGCTTTTAGGTGTTCAGATCTAATATTTAATACTATAAAAACTACTTAACACACAAATTATTGTTAAAAAATTTCAACAACTCTTCTGTTCTGCTAGACCATGATCTATGGTCATTTTTATAGACATATCATGGCAGCTGTATAAAAAATTTTTTACTGCCAAATATTCCTGGGAATATTAACTTTTTTTTTACTATCAAATATTCCTGGGACATATTCATTTTTTTTTTTTTGTGAATAAACTTATAGTGTTCCATTATTTTTGTGTTAAGATACATTTAAATTCTTACTGGCCTCGAAAGTATCAGAAATAATAAATTTCTATTCTGATATTCTAGTTAATAACTAAATTTAAGAACTAAAAATACATCTACTAATAAATTTGTTTTCATCAAGATAGTATTACCATCAATATAGTAAGCATATGCATTCTCACTGTCTTTTTGATTTATATTTTCTTGGCAAGAATATAATCCTGAATCATTTTCTTCAATAGTGTTTATTAAGAGAGAATTATCTGTCTGTAAATGGTATCTTGATTCTTTTAAGAAATCAATTTCTTGAGGCATCTCATTCCTTAAATAATTTAATTTTGTCCAAACTTTTGCCTTACCATTATCAGCTTCATTGCTATGAACATACTATTCATTATTCATGAGCACATTTATTAAAACATAAGTAAAAAATCAAATATATAAATTGTCTGCCACAGTTACTTTTCTTATTTTTTGTTTAAATGCTTATCTTATATAAAATTTAAAAATACATAACGTAAATAATATTTTTAAATTCTTATAAATTTTATAATAATGGTACAGTATAATAAACACGGAAAGTGAAAGAAATCACCAATAATAAATAATAAATCTATTAGTGTCATTAACTGAACAGCAGCAATTTCAAAATTATAAGCTTAAAATTACTACTACCTTAAAATTAGTGTTAATGATGTAACTTTTAGTAATAACTATAATAATTAATGCTATATTTAATTACAATATAAAAGAAATAATTTGTAAAAAAAATTTCTAAAAAGAACTTATATTATCTACAAAATATTTATTTGAAATGTTTTTACTTCTTGGTTCTTTAATATCCTTGCTAAATTTACTAGATTAATTAAACAACCCTTTATTGTCACCTGATCTATATCCCTTTTATTCCTAGCTACTCTGCTGCTAACATTTTTTATTACTGTCTTTTAGGTCTTTAATAATAAACAAAATAACTTTATATTTATTTTTATATTATTTAACAATAATAAATATTATTATTGGAACAAATAACAAATAGCAATTATGCTATTGTTGTTAAAAGCATATTTAGTTAAGCCCGAAACCCAAAACTTTGGATTCCATTAGCCAAATAAGATCGAATCTTGTCATATTCTACAGAAATGTAGTTCGGAAAGTAACCTCCGTTTGACTATAGATAAAAAAACCTCCATAGATAAAAATATTTTATTACATGCAACTTAAAACTACAGCTTTTAACTATTTTACAACATAGCTGCCATTTAAATTTAAGAATTTATCACAGCATATCATTAAGTTACAAATATCTTCATGAAATTAAGCTGCCTAAGATAAAAATTTTTACACAAATTTGAATACTAGATTGTGGATACCGGTGTTCTTTGGTGGTTGGGTTTCAATTAACCACACTTCTCCAGGAGTGGTCGACCTGAGATTGTACAATACTACAGTTCATTCACATTCATACATATCATCCTCATTTATCCTTTGAAGTAATACCTTACGTTAGTTCCAGAGGCTAAACAGATAAAGAGAAAGGTACCAAGCAAACCTTCATGGCATTTTGAAGTTCATTGCCATCATTGAAGTGCTGTGACACAAGCCATTTGATGCAAGTCTACTGAGAAACTTTGGGGAAATTTACGTGAGCCAGTCAGAACAAATGTTGCAGTATGCTGTTATCTGGTGTTGTTTTTTTGCATGAAAATGTTTGTCCTCATAGCTCAAAGAACTCAAGAACTTCTGAATCAATTCAAATGAGGCATTTTTTATCAACGCCCTTACAACCCAGACTTGGTGCTGAGCAATTTTTGAAAGGTTAGCTACGTACCCAGGTAGATGAATTTTATGAAGAAGGTATTTGTAAATTAGTGAAACAATATGACAAATTCTTGAATTTAAATGGTGACTATGTTGAAAAATAGTTTGTTGTGGTCAAGGTTTTTATAAAAATTGTTATATATCCCCATATATATTGAAGTCCACAAAATAAATTTATAACAAATTAAAATGATAAACATTGTTAAACTGTTATGTTAATAATATTTAATAGTGGTATTTTGTTAATATTATTTCATTTTTATGTTAATAGTATTTAAATAATTCAGTCTTTGAACTGTGTAATCAGATTTCGAAATTGCTAGAAGTTTATAGAGAGTACTGGATTGTACTAGAAACAGTAAAGCTGTATCTTTGTTTGAATTAT
>JAAAKQ030099840.1:0-11228 GCA_010016005.3 Zanna intricata
TGAAAAGCCGAGACGCTACCACTCGGCTACGGAGGCCGGCTTGCAAATATATGTTTTTATATAAAATAGTACTTAATAAAAATCAAATTAAAATAAAACAATAAAGTAAAATTGAATCATAAATTATTCACCAGTTTAAATAATTATATTTTATTTCGAAATTTAAGTCGTAGATAAAAAAAATATAGTTTGTATATTCTCTAATAATTTTATTATAATCGAAGTTTATTTATTTTAACATTTGCTTGACCGGTTGCTTGTAAATAATTCCAAATCGGATGGTAAGCCTGAGGATAATTTGAAGTTCACTGTATTATTAAAGCAATTATTCTTTAATGACTATTTTTATAACAGCTTTGGACCAATTCTCGATCCCTGAAGGACAACCGAAGTTCTACAGTAACTTACATAGAAGTACGTAAATATATATATTGTATATTAACTGAATAAACTTTTGTATTTTTCTTTCAAGCGTTTGTTTTGACAGTCGATGTAAATTAAGGAAATAAGGTAAGTTTGTTATTATTGAGATAAACATCTTTCAAGATTACTTTGTTTAAAGAAATATTACAAGCCGAGACTTTAGGTGATATTTATGTTAAGTGGTAGATTATCTTGTTTTTCTAACAGGTAACGAATGAAGTTGTTGCCGAATCGATAATTCACGTTACACATTAAATCTAAATGCCACGATATTTTGTTGTAAATAGTACAACTGAACGTTATATTAAATTATATAACTGCCTATGTGTATAACTGTACCTACGTTATGTATTTGAAATAGATTTTCGTTTATGTTATGTAAATTAATATTTCAAGCCATCGAAACAAAACACAAAAAGTGCAAATAATTCTATACCTTTCTTCAAATAATTGTTTAAAAATAAATGAATATATTCTTACAACAGAAAATCGTGTATGGACTAGAAAGGAAAATTGTACTTTACAAAAACTGTACTCTGATATCTAATAAAAACAGAAAAATTTTTATTTCTTCTTTTTTTAGATAACAAAAAAAATTACCAATCGGTCCATTAATGTTTTAGCAAGCTGTACTTTTTTTCCCGTTGGTTTATTATATATAGTTTATAAAAAATGTTTCTTGCTGCAACGATTCTAAATAAGTATTTACGCTTATACAAGTTTAAAATATTCAACCAATGTGTAACGCATGAAATCTCAATATATTTTATAGATTAATTTGATAAAGAAAGGTACACTTTCCCACTATTTATAAAAAATAAATGTTATATCGGGCTAACTGTAAAAGTGACTGATTTTTACCCTTTTTATAAGAAATACATAGTTAATTTTAAGAATTTTTAAATTCTAACTTTTTTGCTTGATTAGAAATAAACAGAAACTAAGAAAAATGAACAGAAAAAAAAAAAAGAAAAAAAGAATTTCAAATAAGAACAAGCACTTTTTAAGTAAACAGGAAACGAAATTAAGAAATAACTAGTACAGTTTTAAGTCTCCAAAATGAATTTATTAAAATTTTTTGTCAAATTATAAATACGTAGAATCACAAGAAGAAGCAAGTAGGCCGATACAAACAAGACCCAAAATCGAATCTCGAAAAAAATTTACAATCAAGAGCAGAAAAAATAGGTTCATGAATAAAATAAATTTTGGTTCGGCGTTTATGTGCGATAAGCTTGAGATCGAGCTACATTTTTAGAATAAAAGAAAATCAAGGTTCTTTTAGAAAGATTCGGAAAAGCGTTAATAATCGTAATAATTTTCATTCTTATCTCGGTTTTGAGTTTCTAGGTCTATAATAAAAATATATGAAAGAAGTTGCCTATCGGAGCGTAGTATATTGAATCGAACGTATGGGTTGTTGTACTGTCAACCTATTTAGGTGGCGAGAGGTAATTCACGTTCAGCCTTGGAGTGAAGGTGACATTAAATTCAAAATGACCGGTTCGTTTCCTTTCAAAGAAGTTATTAAATTAATTTGACATTTTATTATTTGATCAAAGCGGTTAGATCGGTCGGCAGGCGACAGGCGGAAGGCGACCGGCAGCCATGTTGAGTAGGAAGAGTAGGGAACGAACGACTAACAGCTGGGCAACTGATGTATTAATAATAACGTGACAAGATGGCCGCCGTATAGTTTTGCCTCGGGTCCAGGTAGAAGTAAAACCATCTCGCTTAATGATGCACCTCTCATCTCACACACATACACACAAACACATACCGGCCGACATTTCCTGCAACCTTTTTTTATACTCCTAACAGCACAGCCGATAAAATTAATCTAGCGTAGAGTTTTGTCCAACTCTCACAGAGGCATTCATTTTTTTTCTCCTTTTTTTACAATTTTCTTTTTACCTAAAAGAAATATCACGTAGAATTATATTTCAAAAGGACAAAGAAGATAACATTAAAGAGCAAGGAATATATAAGACAGTTAATCAGCATCAGATGTAATTTATAAAGTATCTCATTAGGAAGAAGTCGGGAAAGAACATATTTTACATCTGTGTAAACTATAAAATGACTTTGAGCCGTCTTTCTGATAATTTTATATAATGATCACAATAAGAGGTAGATGTAAACGTATTATTTTATCTGCATGTCTGATGAACAAGCTTTAACTAGCTTACTCGATTTTAAATAATTATGAAGTAATATATAATTACAAATTTAAAAAAAAATTAACATGAATTCAACGAAATCCCGTTTATAGAAAAAGAACTATATACTTCCTATTTATATTCTTTCGAATTAACAAACTACCAGATTTTCCTGAGAAAGAACTAAATATGAAAACAATTTTTTTCTATTTAGTGTTCTATCTAAATAAATAAAAGTTCTGTGCGATCAAAATTATTTGTAACTGATATACCGTTAAAATCGGTTAATGGAATATCATTTAAAGGAGTGTTACTAGAATACTCACAGTGTTACTGGTTAAGTGTTACAGGAATAAGCATAATAAATTACAAGCCAATCAGAGTGCAAGTACCGCAAATCTCGGCGTAACTTTAAAAAAAAACCCAAGCGTCGAATTATATTCGGGGTTAAAATCAAAATTTTCTGATTTTATTTCTAGGTCGGTTTATTACAATAGAAATGAATATTTTATTAAAAAAAAAAGAAAGCAGAAAACAAATTTAGTGATTAACTTTAGTTTTTTTGTTAATATAAATTTAAAAAAAAATCACAAAAGCTCACATCCTCACTTCACAACACCGAAAATAAGCGTTTTATTAACTTTAATAATGCTGGAAGCGCACTTTCTAACCTCGATTACTCAGAGCTCTTATAGCTGAATCTAAGCGATGAGAATGTGCTTATTCATAAAATGTGTGTAACTTATAGAATACATGAAGTAAAACATATTTAGGTTTCATATTTAACTTTTAAAAATTAATATTATTCTTAATCGTGTATATAAACACAAAGCAGTGAGGGTACAACAATAATACTGGTTATTTTATTAAATTCACAATCATAACATTAAATTTAATCATCTTTAATGTAACAATCGATTCGAGATTTCCTTAAATTTAATGTTTATTATTCTTCTTCGATGGCTTAATGACCAATAGAATTCAATTTGCTGTTACTTCTATGAAAATTACATCGGTAATAATGCGCCATTTCTACCGACTACGAGAGGATTAAATTGAAATACATTAGAACGAACCACCATGGCTGGCGAATATTTCCGTTTCAAGTTAAACAAAAGTTTTAACAGTCCTCGAATAAAAATTTTCTTTTCGTTGATGAACAGACACGGGAGGAAGTTTTACTCGCATACTCGTCGTTTAACAACAAATAATATTTCCGTCAGCATGGAACTACATAGAAGAAAACTATACCGCATTGCGATTCAAGATGGAAATATCGACCGGTTTTTAACATCTGAGTTAATTAATTTACAAATTCTAGCGATATCAATTACTTTATACTATTAGGAATAGTATTTAAGCGTGAAAATGATTGATATCAGCTCGGTTATTAAACCGAATATTAAATTTTTAATAATAACTATCCTTAAATTTATTTAAAAATCGGATATTCATTATTTGTAATTAAACATTTAAAAATTTTATAAATGTTTTTATATTTTGATTTTTATAAAATTTTTATTTTTGAAAAGCCCTTATTATATTTTTTATTTTCAAAACAGAATATTCAAAAATTATTTTATGTGGATAAATAATAAATATTTGTATAAAATGTTCTATCGAAAATACAGTTGACGTTAAAATTCCAGAAGTGTTAGAAGAGAAATGTAATATTAATTTTATTATTAAAATAATATTACTCATAAACACATAACTTATTAAATAAACACATCAGTTAATATTTTATCACTATAAATAATACTAATATCTTTTCTCAAACAAAAATTAAATAAGAAAATAAATATGTTAATATTTATTACTTTAATTAAAATAATAATAAAAAAAAATTGTTTTTCTTAATTAAAATACCATTTAATTCTTAACTAATGGATTGTTACTGAGCGAGAAACTTGTTCAGGAATTTAAGGACTGATACTTAGTATGGAATACACGCTTTTCTAATCCGTTAATTAAATGTTGAAGTTTATTTTCTTTATTATTTCAATAAGTATAAACGATTACCATTAATAATTAATGATAAGCATCCATTTATTCGATTATATTTATTAATTTTGATGTGGCATTATAATTCAGGTCAAACGCTTAGTGTATTTTTAAATAAAACACTATAATTAATATGTGTTCATTTTTCCGCCTATAACGTAAAAATAATCGTACTTCATTTAAAAATCGTACTCAAGTCTCCGCTTCATTATGTGCATATTTATTTATTTTTTTCAAAATCTGTCACTTTAAATAGAATTTCATACATTCAAAATTTTACAAAACGGATTTTTTTCACATGCAACCACTGTCGTATTGAATAAATTTGAAGTTTTTCTTAACTTTAAAATGGAAATCTTTTTTATTTCCCACTTAGCACCGGTAAAATCTACCTCCGCCTTCAAAAGGGATTTTTTTCTTAAAGTTTTTGTTTGATGTGATATGAAATTTAAAGTTATTGTTTGCTTTCTGTATCCAAGAATTTTAAAAAATATTTTTCTTTTTTCTAGTCAGTAAAATTTTCATGTTAACTTTTTTACAGTTTGCTGCGTATAAACATTGTGTTCTAATTACCGTGTTATAACGTCTATTTCTTAAATTTATTGAGTGTGGTTTTGTGTTGTATTCTTTAAGAATCGGTTTAAAAGCTGATAACATTATTATGGATCTATCCTATATTCCAAGTTTTTTGAATCGCTGAGTGTAATCTGTTCTTCAAGATATTTGTATTTGTTGGTTCTTTTAATTTTTCCATAGTTTTTGTTATATCGATCGGCTCTTTTTTTAAAAATTCTTTAATATATAGGTTATAGTACATTTTTTTTAATAGAATAAGAATGTTACGAGAAAAAATTATTTTATTAACTGGAATGTTGTCACGCGTGTGTGTATCAAAATTACCGAATTAACCTATTTTCATTTGATTAGCAACAGTGTAAAAGACTTAGTTTTTCTTTAAAATTTAAAACTTATTTTTAATATGAGACCGTATTACGTATGCGGTATTTTTAAAGCTTTTTCCTCCATGATTGTAGATCATGGAAGATCATTCATAACTGGGTTATGAATTTATTAAATCTTTAAACCAAAATTGAAATTCTCCTGTGTAAGAAACTACATCTTCCCAATAAAGCGGTACGGAAGATTAATGGATTTTTGTAAAATTTCAGTAGATTAACATCATGAAATACTGATTTGTAAAAATACAAAACTTCATTATTAGGCAATAATAATACTATGATGGACCTATAATAATGTTTTTCTCCTAACGTTTTGTTTTTTTTTTTTAATTTTTAAGCTGATCATTGTATTTTACTACAGCCTATTATTATTTTTAAATTAATTATTCTATTTTATTGTTTCTTAAATGTCACGTTTGCGAAACTACTACTTAAATCTTCTGCTAGCTGTTACTTGGATGTATACCAAACGATTCCATTAAAAGAAGAATGATAAACTTTTATTTTTTTTTATCACAAAATATATACTGTCGTCTGGTTAACAATAGGAAACGCACACACGAGTTCTTACTATTTTGTAAAAAAATAACTGTTGTAGATAGTCATATTGCGTACTAAATCCTGTTTGTTACAACGTATCTTATTAGACGTTTATTTAAACGAGAAATTATTGTATTTAAACAAGTTTTATTAGAAGTATAGACACGATATTTATGTCCTTTGTGTATGCAAATTTCATGCTCGAATCTTCAAAAAAAAAAATCACGTAATAAATTAAAAAAAAAAAAAATTATTTTTTTACCCTTATCAAATTCCATATAATTTTCCTCCTTATTTCAGCGATTAGTCTTTTTTTTGTAAAAAAAAACTTGTATTTTTTAACAATTTTTTTAAAAAAACTTGATTTTTTATTTTCCGTACGCTGTGGACTGTGCATAAAAAAAAAAAAAAAAAATTATTATTTAAAAATAATTTCTCTTTTCCCAGTAGATTTTCATCTTTTCGCTGTGTTCTCTTCTTAACTAATTTTTAACAGTAATAATTTTAATATACGGTAACTACATTTTTTTTTTGAACTGTTTTATCAAAGTAACTAAACTTGGTAATTTCGTAACCTATAAAAGGACTTAAATTCCTGTTTGGTTTTTCCCACACTTTTATAAAAAAAATTATGTACGTAATATCGTGGCGCTATTGTTATTATTTATTTGAATTATTAATAAAATAGTAATATTTATAATTAAAATATGTACGAGTGGATTAATTATATTTTTTATCATGTAAATTAAAGAAAACAATTTTTACAAAATTATAATAGCAAAAACTAAGATTTTCTTATGTTAACCAAGGTATAGATTAGTGATTCTTAATATTTTCTCAAATTTTTCTTGATTTAAATGTAAATAATCATCACTTTAACTTCAAGAAATAAAAAAAATTAAAGAAAAATTGTTAACTTAGTTTTTTTTTTTTTTTTTTATTATTTAGTATGTTTTTTAGTCAGTTTATAATTTTTGTAAAGTTTAAAATACTATTAAAAAATATACGTATAAATAAATTTAATGTTATTTTAATTAAACAAAATAATAAAATAGTTTATATGTTAAAAGGAATTTATTATTTCATTTGAAATAATTTACGGAAATATTAAAAAAAAAAAAAAAAGAAAAGTAATTGTAACAAATTCTTGTATGGTATAATAGTCGCAGTCGATAAGAATGTAGGAATTTTCTGAAATCTATTGAAAAAAATCTGAGTATATTTGTGTGCTCTCGCGCATAATTAATTACTACGATAAGAAATTTGTAAATAGATATAATTCACCTACATAGGTAAAGGTAATTTAGGCATAGTTTATACTAATTCGTCAATAATTTTCAAAAATAAACATTTATGTATCTCCAAAAAATGTACTCCCAGATACATTTACGCGCAATCTCAGAAGTATATTATTTTAAAAAATAAACAAAGAAAATCTTTATTCAGTATTAAAATGAATTATAAAATAATCGGTGTACAATAAGAATTGTAATTAAACATAATAAGATTATTTTATGTTAGTAATAATGAATATTTCATGAGATTCAGGCATTTTAGATGAATACTTATAATTATGTATTAAAGAAATAAAACTGAAAGCATATTATAAGGAAGAACATTATTTTAAGAAGATCGTCTGGGTTAATTCTAAGATATTACAAAAGAATAAAAAATTATAAAAGTACAAATGCTATTACGTACTTATATGAAATAATAATAAAAAAAAAATTCTCTTACTGTTAGGGCGATTACATACAAAAAGGAGTTATACCGACTTTTGAAAGGACAGAACTGTGTATAACTAAATATTGTAAAGAAGCGATGTACTTATATAATAATAAATGAAAGCGTTAAAACACAGATGTACTGCAAAGAAATTGCTCATGCATATATTTAAAAAAAAACTACTGATCTAAAATAAATGTAGGTAAAAAATTCATATTGTAAAATAATAATAATGAAAATAGATCTACTCGTATTTAAAATTTTATAAAATAAACGAGAATTATAAAAGTTTTATTTTTTGTACGTTTCTTTTTTAATTAAGGTAAAAATCATTTTTTTAAATTTATAATACAAAAACTATGACAAATCTTTTTTAATAACTATACAACACTTAATTTTATGTAGCATGAATTATACAACAAATACAAAAAACACATTTTAAACTACATAATAAAAATGTCAGTTAAAGAGTATAGTAATTATATTTATACAAATTTAAAAAAAAATTCTTAAGTTTTTTATTTGTGCATAATCAGACCTAATAAGGATATCCGTTATTTGATATTTAAATCAGAATAATATCTAAAAAAAAAAAAAAAAAAAAAAAAATGTGAAATAGATGTACAAAGTTACGTGTTTCGCTCAACAATCCCCTGTGGAGCTTCCGCGTTGTTGAAAACGTTGCTTGAACTCTCTAATATAAAGTAACTAGAATAAAATTCATGAAATAAAAAAACCCACTCCGTTGTAAGAAAATTAGTTTTATATATTTTTTGTTTTTGTTTTCGGAAATAAACGATTGAAGAAAACATTTTGTAAAGATCTCACAAAACTAACAACGAAAAGTCTTTTTAACGCCTTTTAAATTAAAATAAACTTAATGAAATTCTAAAAGTGTTGTACGGTACTGATAAAAATGTAGTATAGTTTTATAGGAAGCGGTTTTACATAAAAACGTTTCTTTGCACAAAAAAATACCATCATGAACGTTATAAAAATGTAAAAACATTGAAAAGAAATCAATAATTGTTTTTAATGACTGTTGTTATCAAGTCTAAGAAATTATTAAAAAAATTGGTTTAAATGATGTCTGTTAAAAGAAAAGGCTTAAAAAATTCAATAACGCTTAAAAAATATAAGTTATATTTTTAACCGAGAAGTAGATGTGGAAATCAAGGGACTTGATTTCATTTTTTTCTTTGTTCATATTCTTTATGTAATTTTACGTATTTAATCAATCTATGCTGGTTCTGAGATTATTAACAAGTAAAAAATCAGAACAGTGCTACTTTATGACGTTTGAGATGACATACGAAAACTATACCTGTACAATCAATTTATATATCTGTAGAGAATATATTACTACGTTATCTGAACAATCAGTTTTAGAACGGTCATGATCTGTTGAGAATAAAAGTTACGTTTAATAATTTATTCTGGATCAGTAAATACTAACTTCCGATAACGTCAAACGTTATACTTAATTTTTCTTTCTCTACTCGATACCAGATTAAGCCTCTTCTAGACCCAAGACAAAATTCAAAATTGGGGTCTCATTTTTATAAGTTGCGGAACGGAACGCAAGGGCGGCGGGAGTTTGCATTTTCTCCCTACAAATTGCAGAGCCCGGACTGATGTCCCTTGCTGCTGTGTCTGTCTCGTATCGGGCGGATCATTGTTTTTTAACTGGTGATTTTGATTATTGTTTTAGTTTATGGACGAATTTCGTTTCGTTCCTTTGGAACTTTGAGAAATACTGGGCCTGAATTCGGGAGGCCGAGCCTGCAACAGCCCGGTGCTCCCGGTGTGATTTCCCTTCAATCCGACCACTGAAGTTCTTTCGGTCCCAGCGCTTTTCGGGCTGGCAGGAATACGCCTTTCGGGGTGCTAATATTTGGCGGAAGCAATGCATCTCTCCTTTCCGGAGGGAGTCTCATGTGCTGGCTGAAGTAAATTGTAAGTTTCGTTAGGAAAATTGGTAGTAGCTGAGGAGAACGTTGGCACCTTCTTCGGCTTGGGTGCTCTTCCTGCAGGTTCTCTGCTGGGCTCTCTCTATAGGAACCTCGTCGTGGAGTATTTCTTTTTTTCTTAAGTTTAGGAGAACTTCAAATCGAAGGATAGTCAGGAAATTCCCTTTTCGGTATCAGAAAAAACCAAAAAGACCGCCTTCTTATATTTTTATTTGATTTTAAAAAGAAAAAAGGTCTTTAATTGTTTTTGGATTTTAAACATTTTAAAGACCTCTTTTTCTTTTTTTTTTATCTTTCCAAAAAATACACTGAGTTAACCCAAGGAAGGAGAGCGTAGCCCCCCATGGCTCCCCTTGGATGTGCCAATGACCTTAATCCGATTCTATTTCTTTGTAAATTATTAAGACATTCGATTATATTTTTTTAAAACAATAACGTATTATTCTATATTATTAAACATAAAATAAAATTTTTTAATAAATTTATTACTATTTATTTTTATCTCTACTGAAGCCAGGTCCATCAGAATTATAGGCCCTAGACATTTGTCTTATTAATCAGTCGGTTAATCCAGTCCTGCCTCGTACGGGTATGACATCGAGCCTTTAACACTCGATCATTTCATAATTGATATTTTATTTTTAGTTCCGGTATCCCTATATGTTTTTTACAAGTATGATTTATTTATTCTTCCCAGGACCATCTTAACGCGTATTCATACCGCAACCGAACAGACAATAAGTATTCAATTCTTTAACAGAAAAGTGATTTTCCTCATCTTATCTATACAAACTACCTGCGGATGTCAGGTATGAAAGTAAGATTTTTATATTATTATTGTTATTTTAATGTTACAAAAGATCGACCTGAAGGAAAGTAGAAAAGTGGATTGATGATTTTATTTATTTTTCTGGTTTTGTCCCTATGGTGTACCGCATTACAACTTTTATTTCCCTTTATTCTATCGTTTTCTTTTTTCCTGTAACCTTTCTAATTTCATTGTTTTTCTTTTTTACTTTCTTCCTACCTCTGGATTTTAATTCATGGTTTTTTGATTTTGAGTTGGAAACCTTCCAATTTTTGAATTTTTTCTTAAATATTATTCTGTATTGGACTTCCTCTTCAGAAATATGTTTTACTCTCAATTCTTTTCTGACTTCTAAAAACCAAAAGTTAATTCAGTTTTTATTATTGTTATTTTAAAAGAACTTGAAAATTCTCGAGAAAAAATAATAAATAAAAAATGAAATTTCTGCATTTTTATTTAACGTGAATAAAATATGCGTTTAATTAATTTTCATCACCATCTTCTGATATATATTTTATTATTTTTTAATTTGTTTTTTATCTTCACATGTCTAATTTACTATTTATTTATATTCCAGATTATTAATATGAAATTTAATCGTTCTAAGTCTTTATTTTTACGTTTTGCGATGTTGTTGTGA